>APFE031491289.1:0-12692 GCA_000404065.3 Pinus taeda | reverse complement strand
CTCCAATCTAGAAGTGAAATTAGTCTTTTCATCTTGAAGAAGAAGCCCTCTCAATTAAGCAAAGGTGGGGGCTTTGTACCCTGGGCCAACGACAACGACAACATCAAACATAGGTTGGTAGTATGGGTTTGTCTTGGCAATGTTGAAAGGAACATCACTCCATAGAAGACACTTACTGGTCAACCTGTCAGCTTTTGCCTTTTCCTTTTTTGAAGTGTCGATTTGATGCCAGGTTGTGCACTAGGTGTGGTTCTAGGAACAAAAAAAGATGAAAAAGCTGAGGGGTTGGGACATATGGGTGTGGAAGGTGATGTTGAAGAAGCACTCTCACTTCCCCCCACTTTTGAGGCCCCTACAAGTTGGATTTTTAGTGCTTCCCTGGTGTTTTTTCCCTCTTCTTTATTCATCAATGATTGAATGGCTCGTCGGATGATTTCTGGAGATGGATTTGGGCAAAGGTCAACATTTTGCCCCGGAATTTGCCCCAAATGGAATTTTAATCTGTTTATACCTCTTGACATATGCTTGCCACACAACTTGAAAGTCAAATACATTCTATTGATCCCCCCAGATTCGGGTATAGTATCAGGTTCACCATATTCCCACATAGCATCCAAAATCCTTGGCATTTTGTTTTAAAATTTGAATTTGAATTTGAACCCGGGCACAAAAAAAAATTGAAACAAATTAAAAATTTCCCATCACATAAGAAGCAAACGCAAATGCAATTGTTGATTTTAGATTTTAAATGCCTCTTCTCAGTCACTTGAAAACACTCAGATTCCATAAACAAGGGTTTGAATTTTTGTCATTTTATTCTTGAAAGTTGAAGTGTTGCTTCAATCTAGATTCTAAGCAATGTTTTGACTCAAAATTTTAGGCAAAAATAAGATATAAACAAACTAATAGAATTATAGGAAGATTTAAGAAGCCATTTGTGTAAAAAAGACTAAGAGAGAAATTAATATACATACCTGGCAGCAGCAATTTGGCACTTTGAATCTCTCACATTGAGCAGTGGACAAATCTCCAAATCCCCACCACAAAACTAGCAAATCTCCTCCTCTTGGGCAATGACAAACAACTAATCTCTCCAGAGGGACGAATGGGAGCAAAAACAACAAGAAGATATGTTTTTTTCGCCCTTTTTGGCCTCTTATCCACAACCTAGGAGAGATGGCCGACATTTTTGGTCGACTCCCGATAAAATTGGGATTACTTCGATTAAATCGTGATTTTTTTGGCAGTGAAAAAGTCTGCAAAAAGTCGGCCGATTTAATCGTTTTGCTGAAAAAATCAGGTTTTTGGGATTTAATCCCAACTTTTTGCTGACTTTTTCCACACTGGAAACTAACAAAATCTTTCGAAGTTGTGTAGAAAATCTTTTCTGATAAGGTATCGAGGACTTGGGGAAATTCTTGCTTGAATCAGCAAAGTACTCTAGTCGAGCATTTGGAGTAATCCTTGTTTGGATCTTCATCTCCTCAGCCCACAGCAGCTAAGAACCCATAGTGGGTCATCTTAAGGCTCATCATAAGACGTTTTGAAGGGGTCTTCTTTCCTTTTGCTCTACCAAGATCATATATTTAATTTTTTTATCTCATCTATTTCTGAGTGCTTTTGCTGAATATTTGCTATTTCAAGAGCATTAAAATCATTGTAAATCTGTAAATTATTTTTAATTTTACCAATCCTTGTACATTGTATATTGTTGAGGTCTTCTAACGTTGGTTTGCACATGAGTGATTCAAGGGTCAAGGCCAGGTACCAATGCTGCCTTGGGGGCCAAGAATACTTATAAGTATTCACCCATCAAAGTCAGCGTTCATACCTGGTCAAGGCCGCTAGGGTCCAAAGTCGAGATCTGACAAATAACACCATTATGAACCCTTTAAAATTGATTCTGGAAATTTTCTTTTGAAGGCCAAGAACATTCTAAGCCTTTCTTAAGCCCTGGCTGCAAGCAGATCTGGCCTTTATTTGCAATTTTTTCAGGAGCTGAGAGGGTTTTGAGTCTTGACCTTTTTTTCCTAGAGCCGCAGACCTATTCTGGTCTTTTTGCATAGCCACAAGACTTGACAAAGCTTCCTGTGCTCAAGATCAAACTTTTTGAGGGGTTTTGAAGCTGCAAAGGTTTCTTGAGGCCTAGGTTTAGGCTCTTCATGCCTCAGATTTTCAACGAATTGCTTTAGAAAAGCAGCCTCAAGATCTAAGGGTTTTCAAAGGCAGCGTTGCACACTTGTTGAAGCTGTCTAGCAGATCTGAGAAGGCTCCAAAGGGATTGACCTATGCTCTAGCCTTTCAAGGCTCAGATCTATAATTTTTCGAGCCTTTTCCCTTCAACAAATCATCTTCTCTAAAGGATGCAAGCCCTAAACGGCTTATTACACTACAAAGTCAGGGTTTGGCTTAAGGGTTTTACTCATAGAAAAAAAAAAACTTGCAAAGAGTTTCAAGCAGTTATTAATTTATTTCATTGTTCTGCTCCTCAAATCTGATCTTGATTTGTTGCACAGGTTTATTAACTTTTTTTGAGAAATGAGAGTCTGATTTCTAGGCCAACATAAAAAAGTTTGAAGGACTGCTCATTCTTCATTTGTTGTAGGGCTGACATTTTGTCATTGCAAGGTTAACACCATATTCTGGAAGGGTTGTGCCACTGATCTCTGGTCAAAACAGTGCCATTATGGGTTTGAATTTGATATATCAGGCAATGAAGGTTTGGAGGCCTTAATTCCTTTGACTGTGTGCCTATTGCAGACCCAAACTTTTCACTTAAATCTGAAGCAGCGTTTGTTTGATGCATAAACATTGTTCTCTGAGTTTGCAATCTGACAGATCAGTAGTTGAAGGAAGGCTGTAAGGCCTTGCAGCCTTATTTCTCCTCCACTGTCACCTATTACAGACTGTTAACGCATCAGATCTGAACCATTTCACATACGGTGCCTAATCTCAAAATTACACCTAATAATAAGCCTAAAAACACTAATAAAATAACTAATAATTTAAAGAATAATCATAAGTGTTTGACTCTCATTCCTTGTTAATTTGGTGACTGATTTTGGATATTAGAGGACTGATCTCGTTGTTGCAGTGACTTCACAGTGGTCTGATCTGAACTTACAGTGGTCTGATTTGTTCTTACAGTGGCATCTTTACGTTGTTTCTAGCACTGAATTTGGTTATTGAGCATTGGCATTGTTCCTTGCATCTTTCGAATGATCTTGTGAACTGATTTTGGCATTAAGTGGACTGATAGCAGCTACAGTGAGCTTATTTTCTCTTGACATTGGTGTATTGAAGGTCTGGTATTTCTTTGAGGTGGTTGTTTGTGCATTGATTGGCACTTGAACAACAGATTGGCATTGGGAATCTTTAGGACATTGGCATTGCTATTGGTTTCTCTCTTGTCTAGTCAAGGATAGCCTTCTTTGGTTACTAACTATCCCTTTGTCTCCCCTTCACTGATTGCATTCAATCTTTGCATCCCATTGTAGACTCATATCTCTTTTGCAAATTGCATTACATGATTAATTTTTGTTGTTGTTGTTGCATTTCATTGCATAAAATCACTGTTAGCAATCTCATTTGTCTTTTAGATAACTGTGCTTATATCACTTGAGTTTCACTTGTTCCTAACCTCTATATATCGTAAAGTGAAGAGCATTCTAATAAGCACTATAACTAAAGGCATTTGATATTGTTGTCACCATCGTTTCATTGAGTAATACTTGCTTCATAAATCATTGTTACAAACTAATCTAACTATAATCTTATGTTCTAAGCACTTATCACAATCCTGGTTAGAAGTAGATTGGTGTATATTACATCTCCAATTGAAGCATCTTGATATCATTGTCATCTCGTTGAAGCAATTGCACTTGTCATCTTGCATCTTAGTTTCTAGTTTGCATCTTAAAATTTACGTCGAAGCATAAGCTTGGCTGCATAGAAAATATAGGCAAACCTTTTCCACCATTCAATTTGAGAAGTTAGATCCCCATTCACAGTTAACACGGGTGATCTTGCAGTTCTCTTGTGGGCAACCACTTGTAGGAACGGATGCACTTGGGTGGTTAGAGGTCTTGAGTAGGTATCGCTAGTGAGGCTTTAGCATCCTTCCCAACATTTCTCTCTACAACTTGTGTTTGTGACTAGCTTCAAAATAACCAAGATTTTGCATTTCACATTAGCTTAGATCTTGCATTCATTCCTCATCGATCATTGGTAATTGGAATTGTGGGCTAAATTTATAATTGCAATTTTCTTTTATTTGGAATAGCATCTTTTCTCTTCCTTGCAATTGTCTCTCCTTAAAGTTTATTTCTCATAGTTTTAATTGCCGTGATTCTTTTTCTATGCTAACATTTCCTTGAACAAAAGCAATGTCAGCAAACAAGAATATCTAGCTCTCAAAACCTTGAACTCCAACCCTAATATTGTAGTGTTGAAAGCAGACAAAGAAGGAGCCACCATTATCATGAACAAAAGTGATACAAAGCGAAAATGCTAGATCATTTAAATAACAGTGGCTGCTACAGAAAACTCAACAAAAACCCATTAAACAAGGTCTCAAAAAAAGTATGCAACCTAATCAAAACCAGTAAGATACAAGACAACAAAAATCTCATAGTTAACAATCCATACACACCGAGAATCTATGGAGCCCCAAAGATTCACAAGGAAGACATCCCTCCTAGACCAATAGTAAACACAATTAATGGGCCTACATACCATCTAGCAAAACACCTAGCCAAGAAACTAAAACCGCTAGTGGGAAACACAAGACTCTTTTGTCAAAGACTCAACCCAATTCATTGAAGAAATCAAGAACATCAAACTTGATCAAAATGACATTTTGGTAGTTTTGATGTCACCACACTATATACTAATATCCCCATTAATGATGCCATGGAGGTCATTTGCAAACTAACAGATCCAGACACATCAAAGTTCATAGAAATTTGCCTAAGATCAACCTTTTTCAGCTTCATGGAAGATATTTATGAACAAACATGTGGAGTTGCCATGGGGTAACCTCTGTCCCCTGTTATTGCCAATTTATTTATGGAGGACTTTGAAAACAAAGCCCTTATTACTGCACCCCTAAAACCTAAATTGTGGAAAAGATATGTGGATGACACATTCATCATATGGCCTCATGTAAGAGAAACCCTAGAAACCTTCAAACAACACCTAAATAGTTTATCCCCTTCCATAAAATTCCCTATGGAAGTTGAGGTCAACAAAAGCCTCCCCTTCCTTGATATCCTCATCACTAGGAATGATGAGGGCTCTATATCCCACCAGGTATAAAGAAAAAAGACTCACACCGAACAATATTTACATTCCTCCTCACATCATCACCCTACCCACAAACTAGGAGTCCTCAACACATTAGCAACCAGAGCCCTTAGAATCTCTGACAAGGAACACCTAGAAAAAGAAATAGAACACCTTATTAAGGTTTTCCTAAAAAATGGATACAACAAACATCAAGCCATCAAAGCCATAAATAAGGCAAACACTCGCCCTAACAAAAATAAAAACTTTGATAATATAATAGGAAAAGTCAACCTCCCTTACATACTAGGGACTATAGACAAAATCTCCCGCATCCTGAAAAATAATGGAATTCTAACCACTTTCAAACCCTTAAACACTATCTGTAACTGCCTTAATCCAATCAAAGACAAAATTGATCCTAAATGCCATAAAGGAGTCTACTTAATTCCCTGCTCATGCGGCAAACCCTATGTAGGTGAGACTGGGAGATCCTTCAACACAACAATCCAGGAACACGCAGCTGACATTAAACACAATCATTCCAAATCCTCAGCTCTAGCTGAACATTCTGATAAAACTAAGCACCAAATTTGTATAGAAGATACCCGTATCTTAGCTAGAAGTGATCACTACTTCATAAGGAAATTCAGAGAAGCCATAGAAATTAGCAAACACCCCAATAACCTCAATAGAGATGACGGATGGACCATAAGCGAAAATTGGATTCCAATCCTATCATCCAAATCTACCCCTACCTAACTATAATCCTCCTCTAACTAAATATAAACAATTAAAATCAATAATTAATTAAAATAAATATAATTAAAATAATTAAAATTAAATTAGATAAAATAAATAAATAATTAAAATAAATATAATTAAAATAATTATAAAATTAATCAAAATAAATATAATTAAAATACAAAAATGATTAATTACAATATAATTTAAACTTAACCCCATAACCCTAACGAAAATAATTAATATAACCATAACCTAGAATAAACATTAAAATTAAAACTATTACAATAAAACATTAAATATTTATTTCTTCCGAAACAAAAATTAAAAATTAAAATGAAACTAAGAAAAATTAATTAATGGAAAAACAAATACCATAATAAATAATTAGAACATATAATTAATAATTAAATTAAAATAAATATAATTATAACAATAAACAATTAAAAAAAATTAAATTAATTAAAAATTAAATATAATTAAGATAATTTAAATAATTAATTTAAATTAAATTAAAAATCATTTAAGATAAAAATTAATTAAAATAATTATAATAAAATATTATAAAAATTTAATCAAAATTAAATATAATTAAAATACGAAAAGAAATACAAATACAATTAATATTAACCATAACCCTAATGAAAATAATAATTCTATAATAATTTTAAAATCCCTAAATATCACAGAAATACAATTAAATAAACATAATAGAATAATTAGATTAATTATACAATTAAATTAACAAAGTATAATAAAACAATTAAAATTATAATTAATAAATCCTAATATCTGTCTGCTAAGCATCTCAAACATCTCTATATACTTGGAAAAATGAGACCAGTCTTTCAATAATTCATCACATCCTGAAGATGAACCACTGTTGCTGGTTCGAAATGTCGATTAAAAAGAAACCTAATGCGATGTATTCGGAAGATAATCTACATAATTGGTTACCTTATAGCTTGAAATATCATTGTGCAAGTTCTTAATTTATTTGAGCATTTGTTATTAAGGCACTGGTTTTTTATTATTTCATCTAAAGTGCCATCATGATCTAATTGAACATATTTATCTCACATTGCTCAACATAATCACTCAACTCGCCTTCAAATACTAATTCAAGTTATTTAGGGAAGTGATTTCCTTGCCTCTAGATCTCCTAGACTTGTTGCTTCAACAAGTTTCCATCATCAATCACCTTTAGGGACTACCCCCCTTGACTTAGCTAGGAGAGAGTCTAAATGGAGTGAATAGGGATTAGAGCGACAACCCCTATTAAGGTCTTTTATTTTATAGATCAAGCAGTTAAAAGAGTCATTGTCATAAGTTGAAGATCCCATCAAGCACATTGTAACTTATTTTTGTCCTTAAAAGTGTCAAAACACCCTTCAAGACCAAGTTGGCCCGACAACTGGCAAGTTAGCCCAATTTGAGGAGCAACGTCCACCTTAAGAAGCCTATATAAAGGAGGAAACTCGATCTCCTTGGATCACATTCATCAATCACTCATTCAAGCGAAGGAGGAAGAAGAAGGCAACAAAGAAGGAAGAGGACAAAGGAGACTTTCTTTGGGCTATTTCTCTCTCACATGTGTGAAGGAAGGCTAGGGTTTTTGCAGCTGATCTAAGGTTTTCTTCTACAGGTTCAATCTTGAAGAAGGAAAGGAAAGAAGGTCAAGCGAAGGTCACAAGAAGCCATCCTCAAGCTCTAGAAGGAAGAGAAAGCCAAGCGAAGGTCTGAGGAAGCCTTGGGAGCTAAGAAGCTCACATGTGTGGCAACAACAATTGCAGGAGGACCGAAAATTTCAGGTTTGCAGTGAAGGCTAAAATTCTGCAGCTGGGGGTCGAAGTTGTGCTACTGGAAGAGATTTGATTGGTTTGATAGTGACTTGGACAAGGAAAGCACATCATCCGGAAGGGTTGGACTTGGTCTTGGTCTAGAGGTCTTGGAATTCGTCAATTGAAAAATCTATAAGGAAGAGAAGAGATTTGCGGGTTTTCCTCTCAAGTGGAGAGATTTTGGCCCTGGCTTGCAACCTATATTCTGTGTTCTTGTTCTTCTTGTTTTTGGTAGTTGTGTGATGATATAAAACATAATAATAAGTAAAGAAGCTAATAAGTAAGAAAAAGTAAAAAGACATCACAAGCAATTATCAAGAAAAGAGAAATCACTCTAATCATTTCCCTATAGATTTCTCAACATCCTTAGCCCAATCATTGAGATCTCACTGTGTCTTGGGCTCCTTAGCTTAGCCTTTATTTTATAAGTTTGAGTTATTGACCGAATCCACAATCTGAATCTCCAAAGTGATTAATAGTTGAAACTTGAGATTATATCTCAAGTTTCAAGATCACTGGAGATCAACAATTGAGATTCTTCTAATTCACTAATGCAACTAACCTTTGCATTTCATTAGATTAACTCATTTTATCTTATAAAAAACAATTACTTTAATAATTCCATTAATTAAAGTAATTGCTAAGGATCAGAGTCCGTTGGATAACTTCCACATGTTTAGACACTTAGATTTGTTCAGAAGTATTTGTTTGATGCTACAAACATTAATACTCCTTAGTGAGGAGGGTACTTTTTGAAGAGCCACCTAGAATTGGTTTTCTCTTTGGTCCTGGCAAAATGTCCCATGCATCATCCTTCATTGCTTTTCTTCAATTCCAAACCTCCTTGTGTGCTGCCTCTTCAATGACACAACTCGGTAATTCCAAGTAGTTTGGAAAATTCTTCAGAGGTCTGCTCTCCTTGAATGTGCTCTTAAGAGCCTCAGTATGCTCTTGAGCATCCGTTAGTGTTTGCTAAAACCACTTGAGTCTCCTGATAGAAATGGAAAGAGCTACTGGATCCTTACCACGTAAAGGTTGACTCTGAACTAGAAGTCTTTGCATGTTGCTCTACCTTCGGAGCCTCTTACTCCACGTCTTCTGTCAGTGCTAGTGGAAACTCATGAGACTTCCTAGATGCGAAGGCTCAATCTCTCCTCGAACTTTACATGTTTGCTCACAAATGTCTTCTCTATAATGAAATGAAGATCCTGTAAGCTTTTGAGTGTTGAATTTTGTAACTATGGCTGGTCTTCATAATGTATATTTTTGCCTTTGATGTATATATATTGATTATTGTAAAGCATGTTCTTCATGCTAGAGTCAAAAGAAAAATATGTTTTTGAGTCATGTCCATTTGGATTTTTAAAACAAGAAAATTTGAAAATTTGGCTCCAAAGTCAATAAAGTCGGTCTCCCTCCAAGGCAAGTCAGTCCAAGCGAAGGAGACACCCATTTGCCCCAACAGATCACTATATATAGACATTTGACCTCCTCCTCAAGGCAACAATTCGATCTCTCTTATCAAGAATCTTTTGGGCATCTAAACAAAGGAGAAAAAGGATGAGGAGGATGAAATTCATCTCTTTCTCTCTCTATCTAGCTCGCACTTGTGGAAGGATTCTATTTCTCTAGTTCACACTATTTTCTGGGCAGTTGCAGTTGTAGGGTCAAAATTTCTAGGCAGTCGTAGGGCTGAATGTTCTAGGCAGTTGTAGGGGGTCAAAATTCTGGGTTTTTGGTAGTTTATGGGAGGCCGAAATTTGGCCTAGGGAAGAACAAGAAGGCGAGTTGCTGGATCAGATTGAAAATCTTGACTTGGAGGGTTTGACCATAGATTTGTTGAAGGTTAGTTTGACCTAGTTGTTGACCAGAGGTCTAGGTGTGTCTCTTGTTGAACATAATAATTATTCTATTGAAAAGGTTGTTGGATTTTCCCCCTTTGTGGGTTTTCCCAGGGTAAATCTTGTGCTCTCTTTGTGCATTGTGATCTCTACTTTTCTATTGCTTTTGTTTGGTTGAATTTCTGAACAATAATTGCTTAATGATATATTGGAAAAATTAAAAGAAGATCAATATCATTAGAAGTAATTATCAATTTTTAGAAATATTGTGGTTGTATCTATTGCACTTGAAAAATCAACATTGAGGTCTCGCTATACCCAACAAATATACCCTTTTGTCTTGAAGGCTCCAACTTCATCCTCTTCCCCATAGGCACATGGATGTACAATGGACAACTAAAGATCCTCAGATATTCTATCTTTGGGTCCACCCCAATAAATGCCTCCTTTGAAATCTTGTCCCCCAATATCATGTGATGACTCATGTTCTGCACATAAACTACAATGTTACACGCCTTTGCCTAAAGAAACATAGGTTGATCTTGGTCATGTATCATTACCTTGGCAACACTGATGACAGAGTAATTCTCTCTTTGCAACCCCATTCTGTTGAGGATTGTATGAGATTGTCATATCCCTCTTGACCCTTGCCTCCTTGCAGAAATCCATGAAGTCATTGGAGGTGTACTCACCCCCATTATTTGACCTCAAGACCTTGATCTTCTTACCTATTTGGTTCTCTACTTGGGCCTTGAACTCTTGGAACCGGCTGAAGAGCTTTGTGAAATTTTATTTATTGCAGCTACTGGAAATTATTCTTCTCACTGAAAATTTACTTATGCAGTTTATTTGCTGTGTCAAACAATGAATAAAATCACAACTACAATTTTCACCATAAAAATACTACGGAAAATAAAATACTAGAAGCTGAGAAATTCTAGCACACGCACAATAATTTTGACATGGTTATTTTTGGACAATTGTCTCCAGAAAAACCCATCTTGGGAAAATCGATGCAGCACAAGAGGGTTTTATTATCAATCTTCAACAACAATTCTGAGTACAATAATTTAGATGCTCAACTGGCAATCTAATCTGAGGAAAATACTGCCAAAACTATCGTGAGAATTTTCTCTCACCCCACAACTATTCTTTGCCTCTGAAACTCCCTGCGTCAGCCTTTGCGTTGAGCTCCTTGCGTCACCCTCTGCGTTGAGCTTATGTTGGCCCTCTGGAAATTTTGGCCTTCCTTACTTTGTCTCTCCCAGGAACTGGAAATCTTCCTTCCCAAATGCTGCTGCCCTCCTCTTCCACCTGCTACACACACTCTGGCTCTATCTTCTTTGTTGAGCTACTGCTATTGAGAAAATTGAACTACTTGGGCAACTAAGTATCTACACTGGATTATCTCTCCATCACCACATCGAATTCCTCTTATAATCCACTGTTGGAGCATCAACGACCAAGATTAAAACTTAATCAATGGACTCTGCCTCTGAAACTCTCTGCGTCACCCTTTGCGTTGAGCTCCTTGCGTCACCCTCTGTGCTGAGCTTACGTTGGCCCTCTGGAAATTTTGGCCTTCCTTACTTTGTCTCTCCCAGGAACTAGAAATCTTCCTTCCCGAATGCTGCTGCCCTCCTCTTCCACCTGCTACTCACACTCTGGCTCTATCTTCTCTACTGAGCTACTGCTACCGAGAAAATTGAACTACTTGTGCAACTAAGTATCTGCACTGGATTATCTCTCCATCACCACATCGAATGCCTCTTATAATCATCTGTTGGAGCATCAATGACCAAGATTAAAACTTAATCAACGGATAGGATCATCTCTGGATCAATCCATGTGAGTTTCTAGATGATTCACACCTTATCTTAATTAACACTGATTAATTGACCATATTCCCTAAGTTTAGACTTAGAAAATATTTAAAAAATCAATAATCTAATTGAGACACTTCTAGGTAGAATTTCCAGAAATGATTTATGGGTTTTGGAGATATCATGTATTCTAGCCTCTCCACCAAATTTTGTGTCTAGAACACATCTAATGCTACAAAAGCTAACACTCCTTGTTAGCGAGGAATGTGTTCTAGTGCTACTGCACACCTTGTCTCTTCATCATCTCTTGTCACGTTGCTGATGTCTAGCCAAACTGCCCACCAAACACTGTGCTACTCTGATATACGTTGCATTTATGCCACTGTTGACCCTGTTGAACTACTTCCAACATTGCATCTTCACTGCAACTCCCTCGATCCATACTCGACTATGCTGCGAACATACCTCAGAATATGCCTCGTTGCTGCCCAATGTACCCTCTTCGGTTCTACCATGAACTGACTAAGGGTATTGATTGCGAAGCAGATTTCTGGTCTAGTGTTGACCAAAGACATGAGAGACCCAATAAGCTGTCTATACAAGGTGGGGTTGACATCCTTGTCATCTGATGCATCTATCTTCTTCCGGTTGGTGAGCATGGGTATATTGACTGCGAAGCAGATATCTGGCCTAGCGTTGACCAAAGACATGAGAGACCCAATAAGCTGTCTATACAAGGTGGGGTCGACATCCTTGTTATTTGATGCATCTATCTTCTTCTAGTTGGTGAGCATGGGCATAGACATGGGTATGCAATCCTGCATCCTGAAGCTCTTTAAAATATCTGTAGCATATCTTCCTTGCCCAAGGAAGATCTCCCCATCCTTCTTCCACACTTCCAATCCTAGGAAATAGTGCATCAACCCCAAATCCTTCATGTCAAATTTTACTGCCAGGTTCCTCTTGCAATCGTCTATGAGCCCCGACGACCATGTCAAAAAGAGATCATCCACATACAAAACTGGAATGAGTGGCTCATCATCTACCATCAAATAGTAAAGGTTGGGATCTATGTCACTCTTGACGAATCCCATCTACTGCAAGTAGCTGTCAATCCTACCATACCATGCCCTGGGAGCCTGCTTGAGTCTGTATAGCGC
>APFE031491283.1:40522-58301 GCA_000404065.3 Pinus taeda | reverse complement strand
CCCCCCCACCCCCCCCCCTCGCGTGGAGGGGTGTACAAACTTCCTAGGGTATACATCCGGCTGAAACAAAGACCTATGAACAGTCATGCTCCACACACAATATTGTTCAAAAGGTATTAAGATCTCTTCTGGACAGATTTGACTCCAAAATAAGCGCCATAGAAGAAGCAAAGGATCTAGATACTCTCAAGATGGATGAACTCCACGGAATCCTCACTGCCTATGAGATGAGGAAAGGTGGCCCAAGCTCCAAAGATGCAGCATTCAAGGCTTCAAAATCAAAGAAGGGGAAATAAAGGAATGACAGTAGTGATGAGTCCGATGTGGAATTCGAATTGGCTCAATTTGTACGAAAGTTGAAGAAAGGATCTAATCTTAAAGGAAATTACCCTCTTATCTATTTCAAGTGTGGAAAAATAGGTCATTATGGAGCAAAATGTCCTCATAAACATGATAGTGATGATGAAGGAAATTCTAAAAGAATGGCACACAAAAATAAA
This sequence comes from Pinus taeda, assembly GCA_000404065.3. Taxonomy (NCBI): domain Eukaryota; kingdom Viridiplantae; phylum Streptophyta; class Pinopsida; order Pinales; family Pinaceae; genus Pinus; species Pinus taeda. The sequence goes on along the minus strand of APFE031491283.1, from coordinate 57,801 downwards.
GGGTTCAATAAGAAGAACTTCTTCTCTAAGCAAGATGAGTCTGATGAGGATGAATTTATTGTCATCAAAAAGAAATTAGATGAGGAATGTGACCATGGTGAAAGCCAAGAAACATTATTCATGGCATTCATAAATGATGATGACTCAGGGCCAGAAGGAAATGTAGATGAACTGTTAATAAGTGCCATTGAAGAAAATGAGAAACTACGAAATAAAATCATTTCTCTCAAAGTGGAAATGAGGAAACAAGAAGGAGAGAAGATCTCTTGGAAGCAAAGCTAAAAGAAAAAGAAGAGACTTACGAAGAACGTGAAGCTGAAATAGTGTCTCTAAGAAAGGAGTTGGAGTAAATTAGAAAGGGTTGTAAAAACTATCAAATACTTGAGACTATTCTAAAAAGTAAAAAACCTCAAGATGACAAGTCTGGAATAGGTTTTAAAGGAGAATCCTCAAGCACTAAGAATAGTGTGAAAGGCTATGTCGATGCAATTTCTAGCAATCCAAAAGAAGAAAAAGTATGTTATCAAAAGCACATCCCAGATCCAAAGAATGAAGAGAGAATTACTCCAAAGAAGAATGTGGAGTTGAATCATGGATACTGCAGCAAATACAAACCTATATTCCACCAAGGGCCCATCTCAAATCCAAAGAATGAGGCAGGAGTAATTCCTAGGAAGGAAATCGACTCAAACCGTGGCTGCTACAATAGGTTCAAAACCATCTTTCTTGGACAATGTTTTCACTGTAAAAACTTTGGTCATCAAGCTAGACATTACATGGCTCGCAGAAGTGAAACGCCAAAGCTAAAGGACCGAATAATCAATTCATATGCCTCCAAAAGGCAGGGACAAATCAAAACCTTCAATTCATTTGATCCCTTAACCAAATTTGATATGATTTGCTCATTCTGCTACAATAATGGACACGATGAACAAAAATGGCTACTCAAAGGAAGAAAGACGAGTAGTAAGAATTCCAACATGGATAAATGTGGCCTGGCTCTATATGCTCAAAATAATGGAAATCATTGGTTCGTGGATAGTGGGTGCTCTAGACACATGACTGGAGACAAAAGGAAGTTTGTCTCATCAAGCAAAAAGGAAGGGAATGTGTGCTTTGGAATTGGATCTACCAGAATTGTGGGAAAATGAACTATTACTTTGATCAATGGAAAAGGAAAAGCTCAAGATGCTATGCTGGTAGATGGGCTCAAACACAATCTCTTGAATGCCAGCCAAATCTGTGATCAAGGACATAAGGTTGTCTTCAGCACCAAAGAATGTGTAATAAGGAACTCTTCCTCAGGGGAACTTGTGGCGAAAGGGGTTCGAACACCAAAAAACATTTACATTTTGAATAAGATTCAAGAAAATAAATGCTACCTGAGTCAGACAGATGAAAGTTGGCTATGGCACAAGTGACTTGGACATACAAGCTTCAAAAATCTGATCAATATCAGCAAGATTAGAGCTGTATGAGACATCCCAAGGTTGTTCAAACCAAATCAAGGAGTATGTGGTCCATGTCAACATGCAAATCAAACCAGAACCAGCCACAAGACAAAGGATCTCTCTACACCAAAGCCCTTGGAGATCATCCATGCTGATTTGTGTGGACCAACTAGAAATCAGGCACTCCAAGGAGAAAGGTACTTTCTGTTATTTGTTGAAGACTATACTAGAATGATGTGGATATATTTTATAAAGTATAAATCTAAAACTTTTGAGTGTTTTAATAATCTAAAAGCCCTTGTAGAAAATGAAAAAGATTCAAAAATTAAGTGCAGCAAAACAGACAGAGGGGGAGAATTCACATCAAACGAGTTTAGTGAGTTTTGTAATATTCATGGAATTAAAAGAGAATTCTCTACTGCCAGAACACCTCAGCAAAATGGGGTAGTTTAAAGAAGAAACTGAATAGTCCAAGAAATGGTAAGAACAATGTTACTAGCAGTAGACTTGCAGCCAAAATTTTGGAGAGAAGCAGTAGGGACAGTTGTCTATACATTGAATCGAACTCAATTAAGACCAAATTGTGAAAAAACTCCTTATGAGTTATGGAAAGGAAGACCTGCTTCAGTGAAGTACTTCAAGATCTTTGGAAGCAAGTGCTTCATAAAAATAAATGATGGCTCACCAGGAAAGTTGGATTCTCGAGTTTATGAAGGGATATTCCTTGGATACTATACATGGAGCAAGGCTTACAAGTGCTACAATTATTGACTGAAGAAAATAGTGGAAAGCATTGATGTAAAGATTGATGAAGACCTTCCAGAAAAAGAAATTGAAGAACATGAAGATGATATTCTCATTGAAGAAGAAGAACCTAAAGAAGAAGAACCTGAAGAAGAAGAAATAAATGAGGAAGAAGAAGAAGAGGAGAAAGAACCACCTCATACCCCTTCAAAGATGAAATTTATCTAGAAATATCATCCTGAAGAGCAGATTATTGGCAATAGAGATGAAGGGATGCAAACCCGAAGAAGGATGACAATCACACCAAAGAGAAATGTTATTTCTCTTCTATCTCTGATAGAACCAGAAACATTTGCAGAAGCAAGTAAGGATCCTCATTGGGTAAAAGCCATGGAAGAAGAAATGTCCCAAATTGAAAAGAATGAGACATGGGACCTGGCACCTCGTCCAAAGGAAAAAAACATAATAGGAACCAAATAGGTTTTCAAAACTAAAATGAATGAAGAAGGACAGGTTATCAGAAACAAGGCAAGGCTTGTTTGTAAAGGCTATTCACAAATTGAAGGAATTGACTTTGAAGAGACATTTGCACCAGTAGCCCGTATGGAAGCTATCAGGATGTTCTTGGCATTTTCTTGCTCAAAAGGATTCAAAATCTATCAAATGGACGTGAAATCAACATTTCTAAATGGGGAAATCAAGGAAGAATTCTACATGAAGTAGCCAGAAGGGTTTGATCTAAGAAAAATAAATGACTTAGTCTGTAAGTTGAAAAATGCTTTATATGGGTTGAAACAAGCTCCTAGAGCTTGGTATGCAAGATTGGATCACTATCTACAACAACAAGGTTTCAAAAAGGTAGTGGCTGGAAGTAATCTATACATAAAGACAGATGAAGGTAAGTTACTAGTTACTCTTGTTTATGTCAATGATCTGATTTTTGCTAGCAATAATGATGAAATGAGCCATGAATTTTCTCAAAACATGTCAAAAGAGTTTGAGATGTCAATGATAGGAGAGCTATCTCACTTCCTTGGACTTCAAGTATCTCAAAGCAAAGCAGGATTGTGTATATCTCAAACCAAATATCTAAAAGACATGCTCAAAAGATATGGAATGGAGGACTCTACACCCATGAGCACACCTATGACCACAAACTACAAATTGAGCAAAGATGATGACTCCCCTCTAGTAGATGCAACTCACTACAAGTCAATAATTGGATCCCTTCTATACTTAACAGCTACAAGACCAGACATAATGCAGGCAGTATGGATGGTGGGAAGATTTCAATCTGCTCCCAAAAAATCCCATTTATTAGTTGTAAAAAGGGATTCTTAGAAATCTGAAAGGAACTACTGATTTCGGTCCTTGGTACCCTAAGAGCTCTACACTGATTGTAACTACATACACCGATGCTGATTGGGCTGGAAGTGTAGATGATTGGGAAATTACTAATGGAAATGCGTTCTTCCTAGGAGACTGTTTAGTATCCTGGCTTAGCAAAAAATAGTCATCCATATCATTATCCACAGCCGAAGCCGAGTATATTGCTGCAACAGACTGTTGTACTCAAATACTATGGATGAAGGAAGCTCTAAAATATGTCGACATATGTACTGATCAATTGATTACCATCTATTGTGACAACACAAGTGTTATCAGTCTTAGAAAAAATCCAGTGATGCACTCAAGGACCAAACACATACCAATTAAGTATCATTTCCTCTGTGAGCAAGTAGCTGAACAAAACATCGTCCTAGAATATATCAATATTAAGGAGCAGATAGTTGATATTTTCACAAAACCTCTTCCTCAAGAAGCATTTGAACATCTACGTCAAAAGATGGGCTTATCTCTTTATCATCACCTAAGTTCATTCATAAAGATGTAGCAGCATAGGGGGATCAGTTTGACAGGGGGAGTCCGTATGCATTCCTTTGCCATTGATGTCAAAGGGGGAGAGCAGAAGAATATTGGCATCAATAACAAAGGGGGAGATTGTTGGACACAGATTGTCATTGATGTCAATATGACAATATTTGAGGATCAAACGGAGCCAAGAGGAGCAGATAGAGCCACCAGAGGAACTAACAGAGCACAGAGTAGACAGAGCCACTAGAGGAGCTAACAGAGCACAAAGCAGATAGAGCCATTGGAAGAAGCAAATAGAGCCATCAAGAGGATTATAGTGTATATGCAGGCGGAATACACCATCGGGAGCAGAACTTATATATATATATATATATATAATATTATTGATATATATATTAATATATTATTATACATTACAGATAGATATAAATATATACAGGAGACATCATACCAAAGATACACAATAATCAGGAACCACATATATATATTATGCCACAACATCATTGTATCGTTGGGCAAAAACATAAAGAGATACATATAGAGAGCCTATCACATAATCTCCCACAACTAAATATATCGCTTGACAAAAAATTATATAGTAAATATAATATATATATTATAATATATATATATATATATATAATAATATATATATATATGTGTGTGTGTGTGTGTGTGTGTGTGTGTGTGTGTGTGTGTGCATTCACACTATCGAAGGCAGAAATACTTGTGTATATATGTATTTACCCATCGGCGGCAAAAAACATAGTTATATGTTGTTTAACACTATCGGAGGGCAAACGGAGGCCAAAGCATATATATATGGAAAGCACACTATTAGCGGAAAAGTTTACATATATATCGACACATATATGTATATCGGCGACAACGATAATCGACAGTCTGGCGCATAATATCGCATCCTATAAAAGAGTGGTCTACGTTAACATCGAGCCTTGAACCCTTACAACTTGCGATTGTCGATGTATATCGCATCATCCCTTCGGGAGCAGAGTTACAATGCGTCAAGTAGTCCATTGCGATCACTAATAGCAATTAGCGATGTCACATTAGACCTCCGCTAAGGGAAACTCATGATTGCGATACATATCCATGAGGACCTGCCGCACATTGCAATATGAGTTAATCTATCATTGCATCTGTCACACATTGCATATATTATGAAGCCTTGCCACACTAAAGCATTGATTGAGATAAAACTGTGGAGGAGCAGATCCAATATAGTTTAGGTGCGGGTGTAATATTTTTTGAAGTTCGCCCTTTAGTCCTTTTTTCCTGTTTTTACTCCTATTTCCCATGTAATTGTATATTTTCTTTGCCAGAATTTGGAGGCAGCAATACACTAAGGAATGCTCTAGATGGTTCAGGAAGCCTGAACGATAGCTCAAAAGAGAAGAATCAAGCCAATTGCGATTGCGATAGGACGTGGCATGTCTGTTAAATGACTGATGCCTGTTATCATTGGAGAAACGGGCCTGTGCTACAATTTTAACACTCAGCAACCGTCAAGCCAAGAAGCGACATGGAAAGCAAGTGCAGAGGAAGCTACAATGACCAAGGAGGGAAGCCGAATAATCAAGCGAGTCAAAGGAAATGATAGTGATGGAGGAGGAAGCCAAAGAGGTGGTGGAAGGTGGAAAAAAATAGTCAAAGGTGTCTGAAACACATAAAAAACAGAAAAAAAAGGTGAAGTGTGATTGATGAATGCATAATCTGTGAGAGAGGAAGCTGAAGAACAGGCAAGAGGCAGGAAAGGCTAGAGAAGCAAGAGAACAGGAGAAAAGCAGAAGCTCAACAGGCTTGGGAGCAGAGAACGGCAACATAATAGTTTATTTCAGGTTTGGGTTGGAGCCTCAAAACTGAACATGATTGAAATCCTTGGGAGTTGGTACTCCTAAGTGTAGAACTGTTGCAAGATAGAGTTGGTGCTCTGGAGGTTGGAGCCTCACTGAAGTCTAAGTTGGAGCTTGGCAACTAATTGCAACTAGCTATATTTATATATTGTATTTATTTCATTGCACTGTTTTGTGTTAATAAAAGCATTAATTCTAGCTATCTATTTCGGTGTTCCATATATATGTGTGTGTGTGTGTGTGTGTGTGTGTGTGTGCTTTTGGTAACAACAATAACAACAAAAAAGAAACACTGATTCACCCCCCCCCCCCCCCAGTATTTCCAACAATCACAACAGTCTCTCTTTGTTTCCTATTATTTATCACAACTTATGCTCTACATAATTAGGGCTATCAAACTCGAATTCTCATTAGCTCACTGCTTTAACTGAATATGAATTGTATTTTATGTTTTTATCTCTTTTTTTTTTTCTTTTTTTCTTTTTTTTTTCTCTGTATTGTAAATATTTTATTTGACATATATATTTTCATTTCTTTGTTAATATAAATTTATTATTCCTATAATATAAACCTTTTCTGAAAACATTAAAAAAAAGCCCAAAACATTCAGGTTGTAGTTGTAAATTCTAAGAACACTCTCATTATCTCGTTGTGATAACAATATTTTAGGAGTTGAATTGTTAGAGTTTTACCAAACTTAAACAATCATCAACATCTTTTTGTGACCATATTGGGGAAGCAATTTGTTCCTTCAGTCACTTTCAAATCTTGTCAATCCCATGACTATTCAATCTTCAGGACAACCCAATCTTCATTTCTGGATTCATGATCATTATAAAATTTCTTATTCCTTACTTGATTTCATTCTCCAAATTTCAACCTCTAACAAGTAGTGTGGTAGTAATTGGGCCATTATCTCCCTATACATTGAGTTGGAAGAATGAAGGGAGGCATTGCGAAGACAGATTTATCGACATGAGAACTTGAATCATATATAATATATCATCCCACTGATATCTTAATTTGTTTCAATTCATGAAAATTATGCCCGATTAGAAACTTGGTCTTATTCCCCAATTGAACGATCAAAGGAACTTTTTTATTTCCTTGCTTGATTTTATTACGAATAACGCATCCAATATCCAACAATTAAATCATGATTTATCTGTTATAGCTTGTGAGATTGATGAAGTTGATGAAAAGCTGCCTTCATTAACCAACAAAGTGAATGTGAATGCCAAAGTGTACATGATCCCCATCACTGATTTTGCATGAATAGTGAGAATCGATCTTCCCAACGCCTTAGAGGTGATATTCCTAAATGCACTCCCATTGACTAAATCCAACATCATAGGATTGTTTTAGAAGTCAAAGTTTGTCATCATTTTCTTCAAAGTCTCACAAGTTCATCTCAAGCTACCTCACCAGATAAGTGAGTCGTGTCTGGAACACAAAGTCAACCTTCAATGGGGACTCGGGGATCCACTTACTATAGACCTTCTTCATCTAGTTCTGGTTCTATCTCTATACCATCCATCTCAATAAGATTTATTTATTCATCTTTCAATCCTTGATGATATAATATTAATCCAGCTAAGGTCATTTGAAAATTTGGGCTCTTTCAGTTTGAGGAAGATGTTAATGTGACCCCTTGGCACATTTAATATCCATTGAATCTCCTGCCTATGAATGATCCTATTCCTAAGCATAAGGATCATCTATCTAAGTTCTCTCTTGATGGTACCATTACCACAAATGAACACTTAATTGCCTTTTCAAACACTTTCCACAATATTGTGGAAAATGATAATGAGGCATGTATATGATTGTTCATTAATTCTCTCTCCGGCAAGGTTGTAGCTGATTTATTTTAATTACCCTCAAAAGCCTTTAGTACTTGCGATGAACTTTTTTTTGGTTCAAGTCCACTAATGATGAACCTCAGAGTCTAATTGATCTCTTACATGATTACAATAATGTTTCTTTTCTAAACATTGGAAATTTTAATCTTTGATTTACTAAACTTTATAATGAGATTCCTAAGATCATCTTCCCATAAAACTAAGTTCTGATGATACACTAATACAGTGCATTACCTCCTCCTTATCTCCAGTGGCTAGAAGAGAAGAATTCTACTAGCCTTGAATCTACCTTACAAATATGCTTGGAATATAAAGAGCAGATTCTAAGGGTAGGTATACCTCTAGAGGGTCAAACTAACTAGACATACATGACCTTGATATTAAAACTCATGCAAGACATGAGTAACATGTTTATTACATATTAATGAAGACTTAATTCCCAAACTAAAGCCTCCACTTCGGTGCAAGCTCGTGTTCCCTAGCAATTTTATCAACCTATTCCTCTCCTCTCTCACCCATGGTGTGACTTTTGTGAGGAATTCCATGATGGGAAAATGTTTCAAATCTACAAGAGTAGCAAGGATAGAATTTTCGGTAAAAGGCCTGACCTCATTGTATCACACCCTAATTGGGTTGATTATGAAGATGTTCTAGCTATTGAAACTGGAAGCGATCATAAGGCTCATATCCTAAAGGATAATATTCCAAACAACATTCAAATAAAAATTCCTTGAATCCCACTTATAATCGTTCATCTGTAAATACTTTCGCTTCTACCAAAACTATACATTTCTCTCCTTCTTCAACCTCATTTATTGGATTTAGTATCTTGACTCAAATGGCCAACATTAAGGCTAATGTCTCATTACTTGATATGGCCACATTTCCTGAGAAATAAAAGCAGCTAAAAGAATTCCCTGAAGGGAAAGTTATCGCTCTAATCAATTGCTTATAAGTTCAACTTGAAGGCCACCATCAGGAAGCAACTTTGACTGCTAATAATCCTTCTAGTCCATTTAGGACCTAATTTTTCTATGCGTCCATGAAAATTCATGATAAGATCATGCATTTTTTCCTTGTAGATGGAGGATCTGGACTAGATGTTATGCTTAAGATCATCATGGAGGAACTTGGTCTTTAGTGTAGTGATGACATCCCCCGTAAGATATTAGGTTTAAATAAATCATTATAATAATCCATTGGTATAATAAAGGATGTTACCCGAGTTGTTTATTCTCACCCTAAAATAAGGACTACATGTAACATAGAGGTGATGGACATGTCAGTTTCAAACTATTCTATCATATTAAGAAGAGACTAGAAATTTTGCACTAGTGGATACTTATCTTTTGATGGAATGCACATGACCATTCCCAAAAAAGCTAAAAATATCATTGTCTATAGGGAAGGTTGGATCACTCCTTTCATTCAAGGTTTACCTTAGCCAAATGTTAATTACAATGAGGAGGAAATGGGTGTTTATTTCCTCTTTACAGAGGAAGATGTCCCCCCACTTAGTGCATCTCAATTAGATGACCAAATTTGGTATATACATTTTGATGGCACCTCATCTCATGAGGGAAATGGTGCTGGTATTCTCTTATATTCACATCAAGGTAAATTGCACCAATATGCCTTTAGACTAGAATTTTATTGTACCAATAATGTCGTTGAATTTGAAACCCTCCTTGGAAACAAACAAGCTCTTGCATTAGGATGTAAATCTCTAACTTATGGAGATTCTAAACTTGTTTTCAATCTTATTAGGAAATACTATTTTCCCAATAACAAGTTAATCAAGCATTACACTCAATTGACTTGGGAGGAAATCTCTCTATTGACTGCTTATTAGAGAAATTTTGAGGTTTAAAATGGGCCTCAAAATAAATGTACAACCAAAATCAACTTTATAAGAAGCAATATGATTCAATATTATGATGTCAACCATGGGGGATGATTCACCATTTTTGTAGTAAAAGAGTAAAAAGATTAAAAAAATAAATAAATAACTACTTTTTCAACTCATCTCCCTATGGTTTTGCTCACATTTTGAGTGGGAGCACTCATTGGATGTAGAATGTAATTCATCATCTAAGAATTACCCTTGTTGAACACTTTCGACAGACCCTACTACACGAAAAAATAGAAATACATGAAAAACATGATTGCAATCACATATTTTCATGTATTTCTCAATTTTCTGTAGCAAGGTCAATCGAAAGTATGAAATACAAGTACTCCTTGGATGAGGAATTAAATTTTGCATCCAATGAGTGCTCCTGCTCGAAATTTAAGTAAAACTGTAGGGAGATAAGTTGAAAATACGAGTTGAAAAAGTAGATTTTTTATTTTTTCCCTCCAAAATTTGATGATGCAATCTAATCTTATTTTACTATTTCCACTATTATTTTATAATATTCCTTAGGAGGCCCATTTTAGACCTCAAAATTTCCTTAATGTTTAATATTACTCATGTTCATAAAGAGCTTAATTCTTTAGTTGATAATTAGTTGTTTATGCTTCAAGTCTTTCTCATAAAATCTTACCTGATAGGCTTGATTGCGTGTTTCACTATTTGTATAGGCTTCATATCCTTAATAATGAAGAAGACAAAAAATTATTCCAAGATGATGAAAGCATTTGTACTTTTATTCAAAATCAAGCAATAGATGACAACCAAATCATATTACTAAAGGATAACAAGTATCCTTCTGGGATATCATCACTAAAAAGTTCATTTTCCGTTAGTGATGTTCCCTCATCAACGAATAATCATGTAGAAGATTCAAAAAGGAAAATTGGTGAAACTATATCTATTAACATTGGGACCCTCAATGATCCCAAGCTTTACAAATTGGGGATCAATGCAGTGATCAAGAAAAGGGGAAGTTCATTTCTCTTTTCAAGGAATTTTGTGATGTCTTTGCTTTTTCATCCTAGGATCTTTGCGGTTTTGATCCTAGTATTATACAACATGTTATTCTGATCAAACAAGATTCCAAGCCTATGAGGCAAGGACAAGACATGTTAATTCTTCACTTTAAGCTACCATAAAAAAACAAATAGATAAAATTCTTAATGCTCACATCATTTTTCCTATTAAATATTCAAAATGGGTAGCAAATATGTTCTTGGTTAGAAAGAAAAATGGGGGTACTTGTCTTTATGTTGATTATCGATCTTTGAACAAAGCCAAGGTTAAGGAAAATTTTCTCCTACCTAACATGGATCAAATTATGCATGAATTTGCAAGATCCCAGATGATGTCACTTTTGGATGGATTCTTTGGTTACAACTAGATACACTTGAAGAAAGCTGATAAATTTAAAACCACTTTCACCACTCATTAAGGAACCTTTTCTTATGAAAGTATGCATTAGACTTAAGAAATGTAGGTGTTATTTTCGAAAGATCCATGTAATTGGATTTCAATGATCTTATGGGGAATATCATCTAGATCTATCTCAATGATATGACAGTTTATTCTAAGTGTCGCGATGACCAATTTGATCATCTTAAAACACATTCTCCTTTACTGTAGATGATTCAGTATTTCACTCAATCCCAATGCTTTTGGTGTTACAACTGGAAAATTATTGGGACATATTGTTTTAGAAGCAGGTATGAGTATTTATCCTAACTGAGTCATTGCGATCAAGAATTTTCCACACCCAAATTATAAGAGAGAAATTCAATCTCTTATGGGTAAGATCAATTTTGTTCGGAATTTCATAAATGATTTTGCTAAAATTGTAAAGCCAATTCATAATATAACCAAGAAAGATCATGAATTCAAATGGGATCATTATGCAAAACATGATTTTATCACTATCAAGGAAGAAATTGCTTCTGCACTTGTTTTAGCTCAACTTGATTGTGCTAAAGATTTCATTATCTATACTAATGCAACCAAAGAGGCTATCTCTGGCATCCTTATGCAAAAAGATGATCAAGGGAAAGATCATTTGATTGCTTTCATGATTCATAGCTCATTAGATGAAGCTTTTTAAGTGCTCCTTGATTGAAAAGCATGCCTTAGACCTCATCAAGGCAATTGAGAAATTTAGACAACTATTTTCTTGGAAAACATGCGGAGGTAAAAGTCCTTTTACCTACCATAACATTTATGCTATTTTACACCTTGCTTTCAGGTAAACTTGCACATTATCTTGAAAAGATACATGAGCATGATCTGATGATTACTACCTGAAAAACCATAAAGGGATGTGGCTTGGCATTACACCTAGCTCAATATCCATAGCCAAGTAACTCAGACGATGATGTTGAATCTTTTTCTGCAATTATTTTTAATCAATGAATAATTACTTGATGTTGCAGACCATCCATGGTGTAGAGGTTTGATCTTTTATCTTCAAAATTAGCAATATCTTGAATACCTAGACAAATTTCAACTTGAGCGTTTACATTTAGAGTCTTCCAAGTATTTGATTTTAAATACGATGCTTCAACATAGGTCCCATGATGTCTTGTTGTTGCCTCATATTGACGACCAATATGCATATAGACTTTTATCAGTCTCCCATGGTTCTACATTCAGAGGTTTTCATATTGGTGCAAATTTTGCAGCAAAATCCACTTCCCATAAAATGTTAAGGTCTAGTTTATCCCGACCTATTATTTTACCAATTGCTATAAGTATGTACAAAGATTCAAGTACTTTTAGTAGGAATCTAGAAGAGTGAATTTCCATGTTATGCCTCTCCGCCTTGTAATCCTTGAATTTCCATTTGCTAAATTAGGTTTAGATTTTCTCGTACCTATTAACCCTCCTTCACCGACTGGTCATGTTTTTATACTTACCACTACTAATTATTTTACTAGGTGGGATGAAGTTATTACTTTAAAGAATGTTGTGAGGATCATCATGAATAGGTAATATAATTTTTGGAAAATAATACTTTCTCATACTTTGGAATTCCTCCAGGATTGATTTTAGATAATGGGTCTACTTTCCTATCTACACATTTTACTCAATTTTATGGTCAATACAATATCAAACATTTGGATTATTCAAATTATTACGCACAGGGTAATCGAATATTTGATTCTACTAACACAACCTCATCTGAATCTTGAAAAATAATATTAATGACAAACCTCAAATTTGGCATATTGTATTAAAATTTTCACCATGGGCAGACCATACCACTGTCAAATCTAGTACTCGTGCTTCACCCTTCCAACTTGTATATGGACAAGATGTTATATTACCTACTACATTACAACTCCTACCTCTTTGTCTTACTGTACAGGCTAAGGAATGTTTTCCAAATAATGTTCCATAGAGGGTTATAGCATTGTTGGCTCTTGAAGAAGAATAAAACCACTCTCTAGAAAATATTGTATGCAGGACAAAAACAGTGAAAATTATTCTGATAAAAAGTCTAAAAATGTCAGTTTCATTATTGACGAGAAATTCCTCCTTTGGTGTTATAAATTAATTAACGGATCAATGAAACACATAAAATATTGTGGAAACACAAATACATAAATGCATAAAATAAGAGGGTCATAGATATATGTGGTTGACCCAATTTGGACTATGTCTACAGAGAAACAAACATTCCTTCATTTTATATTATCCAGCAAAATGAAGAGATACAATCTACAATAGATTCATTGTAATTTCCTCTTCTCTCTCACACATTCTCCTCTCTCTTTCTCGCTTAGAATAATGATACACATTTGCAATACAATTCCCTCATATAAACCAAGGGTTTCCTTCTAAGGAAAAAAACTAAATTAGCATAACTTCTACCATGATATCATCCACCTAATAAACAACACAGATTGACTACGAATTTACAATATTTTACAAGGCCATGTTTCATCCATTTTAACTTTAGGGGCACTGCCCCCGAACCCCGCCGGGGGGGGGGGGAGCGACAAACATACAAGAAACATTAATGCCTCATTAGGAATAGGAATCCAACGTAGCTAAAATAAAAACCTCTAAATAATCAAAAAGGTAATCAGGCCCCACACCCAACATTTGGGACTCAACTCATGCTAAAAAAGGGTAAACATCATAAATTTCAGAAGTTATGGATTAGTCCATTTAAAATTTGTATTGTTGTTGGACCAAACACATATTTTCTTAAAGCCTAGAATGATCGGGTTTTGCCATATACCACTAATTGTTCTCACTTAAATCCATTCAATAGTTCTCACTTAATGTAACACCCTCCTCCCACATCTACCCAAGTAAGCGACCAATCTGGGTAAACATGTGACGAGAGGCTACTATGGTTGGATTCAACCTTCTAGGTGACGTTAAGGAAATAGAATCAACGGAAACACATCATACATACCTTGTACATCATCAACATGACTCCTAAGAACCATCTCAACCTTTCTGGTAACCAACCCCTTGGTCCCACTAACGTTTTAGACCACTTGACCCCCAAATACTCCCATGATATGGACCTATTAGCATCTAGGAGCCTCTGGACACTCTCATGACAAGGCATGCCAACATCCAGGGACTATTTTTCTTAGTGTTGTGCTAGCATCCTCGGGATTTGAGCCACTTTTTTAGGCCTAGAACCTAGCTCACTTCCTAGAATTGAATGACACCTTCATAACTAAAAGATAACAAGGAAACAATGATGCAAAAGCAAACACTTGAACAAACCCTTAACCGGACCTCTACTAGCCATGATAGGAATCTCATCAAACATATCACAAATATATAATCTACAAGTGTAAACAACAAATTTAAGCATAGGGGTCTCATACTTATCTAAGAATTGTTATGAAGAATTGTTCCCTTATATCATTAGTTGCATTATCATCTATTGGGTCATAGATACATCATTCATTCACTTACAAATAAAAACATGATGAGATCCATACATAGCCACTGTCATAAAACATATACATAACTAACATAATAGCAACAAAAATACCAAGGAAATGACAACCATATGATCCACATATAAACCAGTATAATACTCATAGAAATACAAGGAATCATAACCTCATATTAATGATGCAAAATCCAAACCTAAGATGGGACTACCACGTTCCACCCGACCATAGAATGGCTGAGCCAAATCTCTCTTCAGCCATTCACCCTAGTGCCATATTGCAAGCATGAATGTGGGATTCAAACCAAAAGAAACAACTAGGGAATCTCGAGGCTAAACCACCTCACCCTCATCAATAGAAACCATGCTTTACCGTAATCCATCCTAGATCAATAGGCCAAAACAATAAAAATGTAATAACATGATTTACCATGATCTCCACCAGATCACTAGGCCAAACAAGCATGGATTCCACTAGATTTCTCCACCTATACTATGAGGAATTTTCCTTTCTCCTAGTCTCTCAAGCTTTACCACAATCCACACTGGGTCACTAGGCCCTAAACCGAGACCGACTCTCCAGGATTTATCGCATATCCCAACTCAGGATTACTAGGCCCAATGAAGAGAAATCCACCTCTTGGATTTATTGTATATCCTACCAATCACTGGCAATGATTCCCAGGCCTACCAAGTCAACACACAAAATCTGACTTTACCGCAATCCACATTCTAGTTCAAGGGTTACTAGGCCATGTGTTCTATCATTTGGAGATCCACCTCACTCAACTTTGAATCCATCCGACAATCCAGCTCAACCAAAACATGAGAACCCTATCGCACCATGGCTATCCAGAAATGGCAAGGCTAGGCTGAAACCACTATCACAACTGGCAAAACCGATGTCATAAAAAAAAAAACCACATGCAATACCATGCATGCCAAATATAACAAGGAAAATACACATGCAAATCAATACCTACAAATAATATTGTTGTAGTTGCTTGATCCTTCTCTTCCTTTTTTTCTCCTTCCTTCCTCTTGCCTTCTTTTCCTTTCTTGATCCAATGCTAAAGTTCTCCAAGAAACTCTAAGTGTCCAAGAGTGAGAGAGAGAGAGATAAAGAATAATGAAAGAGATCCAAAACTGAACTGACAGAAGGTTACAAACTGATCCTCATAAGCCTTTTTATGAATTAGGCCTCCATTTTCTTCATTTTCCATTATTTTCCTTCATTTTCCTCCTCACATGCAACCTGTGACCTTTTGCCTTCCTTTTGTCCTAATTTCCATTATTTTCATAAATAAATGTGCCAAAATTTCCATTTTTCCTTTCCAAAGACTTATCCATTTCCTTTGCCAAATTCCTTAGCCATAATAAACCAAATTAACCTCCACTAGTATGTTTTGCCCAACATTCACCTTGGAATAAGTGCCCCATCAACCATGGTTATTATTTACCTTTATTAACTTTTATTACATAGAATTTTCACCACGGTTGTTACAGAACCCTCCCCCTGGGTGGACACCATCCTTAGTGTTCAACCACACCTATACCTCAACAAGACTATTGAAAATAAAACATACTGGCAATGGATCTTTATAACATAGCTCGATGCAGTATTTACAATGATCACCCTACTGAAAAGGAAACCAAGATCAAAACATAACACCATGACAAATATAATGACATGACACCCATACCTCTTATTGGAGCTTTATAACATAGGTCATGGCAGTATTTACATCCATATACATATGTACATATACCAAAACACCACCAAACATGTACCAAAACACCATACCAAAACGGCTTTGCCTCAACTGGAAAATAATGAAGGATACATAGCCTGCATCTGATCTGCAATCTCCCATGTAGCTTCAACAGGCCCAAAGTGCTTCTACTTCACTTTAACCTACTCAATTTCTCTGTTCTGGAGCATGAGCACCTTTTCCTGCAATACACACTAAGGCTCCAACTGGAATTTTCTATTTGGTTCCACCTACAATACAGACCAGTCAATCGCATGATGAACATCTTTAACATAGTTCTTAAGAAATAACACATGGAAAACATCATGGAATTTGACTCTCGGAGGCAGTGCAAGTTGATAGGCTACTAGCCCAATCCTCTCAATATGAAGGGTCCACAAAACTGTTGTGCCATCTTGGCACATGATCCAATCCGTAATGATCTCTTATTTCGTTTGATGTGCAAGTACAACTATTCCCCAACCTAGGACTCCTTAAACAACCTACTCTAATTTGCATAGCTCTTCTCCCTATCATGTGCTACCTTTAGATTCTTCTTTATAACCTACATTTCCTGTTACATGTCCAGTCCAATCAACACCCTGTTAACTGGATTGCTCCAATTGATGGGAGTATTGCAACTCTGCCCATACAATGCCTCAAACAAACTCATCTTTAAAGATTCCTGATACCCATTATTGTAAGTGAACTCTACCAGGGGAAGATACTCTTCGCACTTTCACTATTGATGCATCATGTACATCCTCAACATCTCCTCCAATATCTCATTGACCCTCTCAGTTTGTCCATCTGTCTACAGATGATAAGTTGTACTAAAGAGCAACTGTTGGGTTGTGTTATATTCTTTCCACGACTAACCTATGTAGTGAAC
>APFE031491283.1:7490-24606 GCA_000404065.3 Pinus taeda | reverse complement strand
TAGACCAATCAGACAACCTCAGAGAAGGATGAATCCAAATCTTAGGGAGATAGTGAAAGAAGAGCTCTAAAAACTACTCAATGTAAACTTCATTTATCCAATTTCAGATAGCCGATGGGTTTCTCCTTTGGTTATAGTACCTAAAAAGAATGGTAAATGGAGGGTATGCATTGATTATAGGGAATTGAATAAAGTGACTTTAAAGGATCACTTTCCTTTACCCTTTATCGATCAGGTATTAGATGCTCTAGCAGGCAAAAAGTACTTTTCATTTCTGGATGGTTTTAGTTGCTATAATCAGATTCAGGTGGTACCTGAAGATCAAGATAAGACCACATTCACCTGTCCATGGGGAACTTTTGCTTACCGAGTGCTTCCTTTTGGATTATGTAATGCACCCGCAACATTTCAAAGGGCAGTACTAGGAATCGTTTCTGATCTAATCCATGATTGTGTAGAGGTCTATATGGATGATTTTACAGTTTATGGTGATTCATTAGAAGAGGCATTAGAGAATTTGGAAAAGGTCCTTATCAGATGTAAAGAAACAAATCTTTCATTGAGTCATGAAAAATGCTTTATGATGTTTACTGAAGGGATTGTTTTAGGACATCATATTTCAGGGGATGGAATTAAAGTTGATAAATTGAAAGTTGAAGTCATCTCCAAGTTGCCTATTCCAACTTGTCAAAAAGATGTTAGAATTTTTCTGGGATTTACTGGGTATTATAGAAGATTTATAGAAAACTTCACCAAAACAACATCTCCACTCTTCAAATTGCTTACAAAAGGCTGTGAATTCAAATAGGATCCTGATTGTCAATCATCATTTGAAACTTTGAAAACAAAAATATCTAAAGCACCCATTTTGAGAGGGCCAAATTGGAAACTTCCTTTCCATATTTCTACAGATGCTTCAGATACAGCTCTAGGAGATGTATTGGGTCAAAAGTATTTAGTTCCTTATGCCATTTACTATACCAGTAAAAATTTGACTCCCACTGAGTTGAACTATACTGTGACTAAAAAAGAGTTTCTAGCTGTTGTTCATGCAATCAATAAATTTAGACACATTATATAACAGGCTATGAAACTTTTGTCCATACTGATCATTCTGCAATTAGATATCTAATGAACAAACCTGTTACTAATGGCAGAATTACAAGATGGCTCTTAATTTTACAAGAATTCAATATTACTGTGTTAGATAGACCAGGAAAACAAAATACAGTAGCTGATTTCTTGTCTAGGATTCAAAATACTAAAGAAGATTCTCCTGTAGAGGATAAGTTTCCAAATGAATATTTGTTTGCAGTAACTACTAAGACTCCTTGGTATGCAGATATTGCCAACTATTTGGTTACAGGGAAACTGCCTCCACATCTATTTCCTGGTGAAAAAAGAAAAATTGTTCAGGAGAGTTCAAAATATTCATGGATTTCTAATGAATTGTTTAAAATAGGGCCAGATTGTGTGATCAGAAGATGTGTTCGGGAAGATAAAATGCCTGACATCCTCAAGGCATGTCATGATGAGCCATGCGGTAGACACTTTGCTGACAAAAGGACGGACTATAAAATCCTTTCTTTAGGATATTATTGGCGTTCCCTTTTCAAGGACACAAAAGAATATGTCAAAAGGTGTGACAGTTGCCAAAGAGTAGGGAAACCAACTCTTTCAAATGAAATGCCATTACAACCACAGGTACTCATTGAACCCTTTGAAAAATGGGCTTTAGATTTCATTGGACCCATTAATCCACCATCTAAGAAAAAGAGTATATATTGGTATGCACTGATTATGTCACTAAATGGGTAGACGCCAAAGCATTACTTTCTGCTACTGAAAATTGAGTTGTTAGTTTTCTTTATGAGGATATTTTTACTCGCTTTGGTGTCCCAAGAGAAATTGTGACAGATCAGGGAAGTCAATTTACATCCAACATGATGGAGAAGCTGATGGAAGAATACAAGATCAAGCACATAAAATCTACTCCTTACCATCCGCAAGCAAATGGCCAAGTGGAGTCTACAAATAAAGTCATCGAAAGTATCATCACCAAGACTGTTCATCTACACAGAAGAGATTGGGCTAAAAGGCTTCCTGAAGCCTTATGGGCCTATAGAACTACATGGAGGAACACAACAAGACATTCTCCTTATGAACTTGTTTATGGGAAAGAAGTCATGCTCTCCGTTGAGTTTCAAGTTAAAACTTTCAAGATGGCAGTTCAGTTGGGGATGGACCTATCAGAAGCCCAAAAACACAGAATGGAGCAGTTGAATGAACTAGATGAGATTAGACAAGAAGAAATCCTAAGAACTGATCTAGTTCAACATCAAAGAGCTAAAAGGCATGACAGATATATCAAAGAGAAAAAGTTTCAAGAGGGAGATTGGGCATTACTATTTGATTCCAAGTTTAAAGACTTCAAAGGAAAATTTCAGACTCATTGGCTTGGGCCATATGAGATCGACAAAGTCTTTAACAATGGAGTGGTAAGAATCAAGACCAATGATGAATTTCAAACTCCTCTTATTGTGAATGGCCACAGATTAAAGATTTATCATAAGCCACTCTCAAAAGAAGATTTTGTCAAAATGTTTCAAGAGAATTCTGCAATAAGGTTGGTGAAGAAGAATTCTTCTTCCCCACCAACCTAGCCTTTGTTCCTTTCTATTAAAAAATAAAAATAAAAATAAAAAATTTGTATAAGCCTGAAAACCAATCTCTGATTGGAAGTCTTATACAGAAAATGTAGAGTGAAAATCAGGGGCACCTGACACTCTATATTTTCCAAAAAAAAAAAAAAATCTTTCTTTCTTTCTCATTTCCATCTCACTCCACTCACTTCATCCCACTTCATCTCATTTCCATTTTCACTCCACTCACTTCATTTCACTCCATATCATCCATTTCATTTCATCAATAAAAGTTTTTTTCCCCATGATCATTTCCATTCAGATAGTTATTGTCTAACTATTTCTATTTAGCTAAGTGGTTGTTGTACCAAGTTTCCGCAGCTGGAATCAGTTTCCGCAACCAGAAGCGGTTTCCGCAGCCACCACTCTGTTTTTCAAATTTACAGTCAAGATGTTAGTGCAATAAAATGAAAATGCAGGTATGACTAAGCATATGCTATGAAGACATGTACATGTAGCATCTACAGACATCAATAAGGAGCAATTGAGTAAGGGCTAATGAACAACAAAGACAAGGATTCCAAGGTATGGGAAAAAATTTCTTTCAAATAGCAATTAAAGGCACAATTTTGCATAGTTATTGAACCTTAAAGCTCACTATGTGCAATGATTATTACAATAGCTCCACTACCATTCCACGACCTTACTCCATAAACCATACATTTACTTCCTAAACGGTCTCATGATTATTTTTCGGGTTCAACTTATAGATGACTGCACTTCCACACTCCACTTGTATTCATGAGATGTGACCTATGTAAATACAACTCCTCTCCATCGTACTTTGTGCAGTCATTTTATCAACGTGTAACGTCTCTCACACAGCCGTTCAATTCAAAATTCCGACACCATTTCACTTGTGTTAAAGCCACACCTTGTTAGCATACGTCTCCATTTCATCTCAGCTTCTCATCCTCTGTTTCCACTTACAGTTCTTGAACACCCCAATTCCCGTATCCATCTTCCATTTTCGGCCATCGTTCTTCCACAAACCTTGCAACATAGCCATCTTACCTCTGATAAAACCCTCATATGCAGTTGAACTCCAGAGAGAATTTTAAACAAAGGAAAAGATGGGACGGTTACTGAGGGCAGAGCCGGAAGGGCTTAAGTTTTTAGAAGGGTACCCTCAGGCAAAAGAATTGCTGAAGAAAGCTAAATGGCTCCGTTTCATTCAGAAATTCAAAGGCCATAATAAGGAAGGAAAGCCTTTGCAAGGTCTTTCAATGACCAGGTGGTGGAGATTGGAGACCTGAAGTTCACGGTCACTGAAGCCTCAATTGCAGCTGCTACAGATTTGCCCAAGGAAGGTGAGCGTTGGTTTAAAAACAAAAGTTTGGATGAGCAGGCATGGAGAATTATATTGCATAACCCAGGTATGGACGTTACTGTATTTACAAAGGGATTCTTGTTCATGCATTAAAAGAAGAATGGGCCGACTTACTATTAATCATTCAAAAGTTTATCACTTGTGAAGGCCAATTTGGGATGATGTACATGTATCATACTAGGCTATTGATGAACTTTTTAGAGAAACAAACTCTTAATCTGCGCTATTTCTTACTGTTGAGTTTGAAAAAGATGAGCACCATAGTCCAAAATAACATAGGGGACATAGAACCTCATTTATATCATCATGGACTTGTAAGGATCCTAGTTGAAGATCACTTGAAGAAAAACAAAGATACTTGGGAACAGTTTCTAGTGAGAAACTATTTTCAAGAGCAATCTGAAGCACCGGGAAGCAGTACACCAAAGGCACCGAGAAGGAGTAGGAGAAAAGGAAAAAGTGTCATAATCCAAGACTCTCCTATTGGTAAAACTAAAGAAATTGGTCAAAAAGAAAAGGAGGAAAGAACTAAGGACAGAAAGCAGAGAAAATTGAAGGGAAAGAGGAACTTACAAGATGTTTACCAATCACCAGAGCCATCTATAGAGGAAGACCATCAAGTATTATCTGAGAGACTAGTGCATCTCCAAAAGCAAGCTGCCACAGCTAAGAAGGAAGAAAAAGGGAAACAGATTATGGAAGAGGAAAGTACTAGCCCACAATACTTAAGAAGAAGCAGCAGGCTCAAAGGAAAGTGGAGGAGAACATAAGTAAAAGGACCTCACTTCGTTGACTTGGGTGGGGAACACCTGAGAAACCTCAAGCTGGCCATATTCCACCTCATCTTCTACCAAATATTGAAGCCAGCCCTTCAGATGTTGATGTATGCCCTTCTCGGCCAGAACTAGAAGACAATCCTCCTCCTCAACAAGACTTTGAAGCCAGCCCAAGGAAAACACCTGAAATCGATCCAAAACAGAAAGAGGTATACGATTACCTCGAATCTTTAGAGAAGAAAGCTACAGGCCTGAGCACACCATACATTCTGCCTCACATAACACAAGATGCACAAGTTCAATCTTTGAAACAAGAAGTGTTTGAATTGGAGGTTTTAAACAGGCACATTAAACAAGAAAACGAGGCATTAAAAGAGCAAAGCAAAGTGGACAAAATTATTCATGATAATACCATGTTACATATGGGTCTGTGGCAGAAGAAGAACAAGAAACTAAAGAAGAAGTGCAGAAATTTGAGCAGGGAATTAATCAATCTCAAGTTCAGATGTTTGATAAGGAAACCCAGGATGATGGTAGCACCAAGAAAGAAGAGGAGAGGACTGGATGTATTAGTAGAGGCTTCAGAGTACATAGACTAAAGGGAGATGACTAAATTTTGGTTGCATGAGGACATGCAACACCTTCACAGTGGGGGTATGTTGAGTCCCAAACTTACATCTTCCCTACATACCTTTTTAGCCTTTTTCTCCAGTTACCTGAACCTCCAAGCTATCAAATCATTGCATATTAGTTTAAAATGAGCATATAAATGGTTTCCTAACTGTGTCTTGTGACTGCTGTTTGATTTAGATTTTTTCTCAATCAGCTGCGGAATCTGTCACTTTCCGCAGCCAGAATCAGTTTCTGCAGCCTTTTTGTTAAAATCTATGCTACAGGTGTCTACTGAAGAACCCAACGACATGGGAAAGCTACAAATGATGTGGACATGGAACGTGTCCCCTTGGTTCAGCCAAATCATCCATAGAAGTCCGTGGTCAAACAGTGATCAACACAAGGAGTTTTGTGGTGGTAGGACTCTGTTTTCATCACGAGGAGGATTGTGTGGCAAGATCCTGAGATTTAGGAGGTGTGCTAACACCTGGGGACTGCTCTTGGACCGAATCCAACAAACCACCTCCTTGGATTTACTTCCCACGGCTACCATGCTGCTAAATTTCCGATTATGGTCTTTTATGTGTTTGTCTACCAGCGCAGACCTTAGGAATTAATTATGTATTTCCTGCTATAAATAAAGCATCTTCGTATGCGTATAGGCTAGCTGATGATATGTAATCTTGATTGCTTTTACGAGCCATCGAGCCGAGACTTGGTTTTTATTTTATGACTGCATTGCAATATATGAGAAGACACTGATTTTGAGTTCAATTCCATGATTGGTTCTGATTGGCCGAGGTTGAAGAGGGCCCCTGTACAAAAAGGTCCTGTAGTTGATGTATAGCTTCATGTTTTTCTTCATTTTATGCTCTTGATACCATAGATGTTTGTTGTATATATTAACTTGCTCACGATATTTATGTTATTTGCTGTCCATAGCTTCTTTTACGTTTTTAATTGATCGTCCACTGATCAGTGTTTTCATTTCAGGTTCTAATAGAAAGCCCAGGCAATGAATATAGTTTTTGATGACTAATGACATGATGGAATTATCTTGTCCTTCTGCTGATTTGTTTTCTTAGTTCTAATTCCAACACTGTTTATTTCTTTAGTTTTGCTTTGTTCATTTACTTTTCTGCAAAATAGATATTAGACTATTCATATCATTCTTCAGTTACCTCCTATAGCCAGAGCAAGTCGAATGGTGAGGGATTGAGTGTGAATGTATAGTTTGATACTAGTTATTTACTTTTGCAAGTTAGTAATTAGATTACTCATATCATTCTCGGTTACCTCCTATAGCCAGAGCGAGTCGAATGGTGAGGGATTGTAGGATGAATGTGTAGTTTAATATTAGTTTTATTTTATGCAATTTAGATATCAGATTACTCAATTTGTGTATGATTACCTCCTATAGCCAGAGCGAGTCGAATGGTGAGGGGTCAAAAATAAGTTGATGTGATATGATTTAGTTTACTTTGCTTACAGTTTTTTGAATTGCTTTGAGTTCAATCTTTTCCTTTTTTTTTTACAGCAGCAAGGATACTGGGTTTCATAGTCACTAGTTCACTATTTTGTTGAATTAGAATCTAGGCACATCTTGATTTCATCATTGTAAGTTTGAAAATCTTTGGAACACTTTGAAGTTTGGAAATTATTTTAAAGGCCACCATTACCTTGAATACTTTTGTCCATACTTGATTATTAGAATTACCATCTCACATTAGGGAATCAACAAGAAGATAAATCCAAAAACAAATAAAAAAAAACTAAAAACGACAAAGAAATAAGAAAATGGTTATCTTGCATATATAGTGCACTTTACTTCAGCATTTTATGAATCCCGGATTGACAATTTATATAGCAATTTAGAACACACTAAATTGACCAAACACCTCCTGTGCACTATATATCTGAGGCTTACCACCCTGATTCTGTGGACAATCTCCCTTAAGGTGCTCCTTACCACATGTCCAACACTCCAACCAACCAATACCCTCATCTCTATGTTGTTGTTATGATCCATTTCCATGTCTAGCTGCATTGAACCTCGTTTGTGGTGCCACATTTTCTTTCTTGTCGGCATTTTGAGGCCTTTCTCTTTTCGGCTGCCATTTACCTTTACCTTTATCTTTTCCTTTCCATCCTTGCTAAGATTCACTCTTACGCTTTGATTGTTCATAACAATGCTTCAATTTCCCAATAACTTCCTCAAGTGACTGAGGTTCATCATACTCAATCTAATTTCTAAATGCTTATGGAAAATCACTAACAAATCACTTAACTTTATCCTTCTCATCTTTAAGATATGGTACATACCTCAATTTCTCCAAAAAATTGGTCGCGTACTCTTCATCGGTCATTGACCCCATCTTTAGCTCATAAAATTATTTTTTCCTTACTATCGTAGTACCTTTCTAGCAATTACTTCTTCCTGAAAATGCTCTTGAAATCATGCCAACTCAATTCCTCTACCCTAATGTCTCTGGCCCGCTTCACATCTTCCCACCAGATACTTTCTTTACCTTTTAGGCTGAAGATAGCAATTATGGCCTTCATATTATCTATGTACCCATGTATCTCAAAGAACTTGTTCATCCCAAGTATCCAAGCCTCTGGATCTTCCAGCTTCTTCACATCTCCATCAAAAGTAGGTGCCTTTTATTTCTTAAACCCATCTGGTAAGTATCCCCTATCACTCCTCCTATAAGGATGAAAATGATGACGATCATGATGCATGTCAGAACCAAAACTAGAATAATACATGTATCCATCACCTCTCTTATTCGGAGTATCCAGCAATCTGCCATCTCTAACCATGTCATCTTTATCTGAACTATAACCACCATGAAACCTACTACCATATGCCCCATTAGTTTTTTCCTCCTTTCCATTGTTGATTTGAAGTGGCCCTTGCCGCTGCAATTCAAACAAACTTTGAAGGAGTGTAGCATTAACCTTTGTTTGCTTCTCTTATGCCTGCATGATTTTGTCACTGTCCACCTTACAACTCCTTATTTCTTCCTTCAATATTCTCAACGTGTCTTCCGAATCAAAAGAGTTCCTAACACCACATTTCTTATCTGATTCATAGGGAGATTATTTTTAGTCTACCATCTTGCTAGTCATTTTGATCTCATTCCTGCAAGGCATACTATATCAGCTAAACCAAATCACAACAAACCAATGTACCTTAGCAAAATTCGGGGAGGATATATCATCTGCAAGAACAACCAATCAACGTACTACATTTATAGCATAATCATGAAAACAAATATACATAAAATACAAAAGCACATAACCATGTAACCATTAGTCTAGCTAGATTCCAGTCATCAATGCATGACCATATCGACTACACATACCATGACCTCATGCATGACAACACAACCACACCAATGTACACTGACAATACACAAGCATAAACAATATGTAACCAATCATAGACTCATGATGACATACTTCATAACAACAACATTCTCTTTCACATGGTGACATCATTACAACCATGACTGACACCATGGATATGCAACAAGCACATATACCACAAGGATTATTAACACGTGCAAACGACATGAATGCATGACCAACACACTACCCATCTAGTCCAAGGGGTAAACCTGGCTTTCATACCACTCTGTAACACCCTCCTCCCACATCTTACCCAAGTAAACGACCAACCTGGGTAAACATGCGATGAGAGGATACTATCATTGGATTCAACCTCCTAGCTGACCTTAAGGAAATGGAATCGATGGAAACACATCATATAGACTTTCCATAGCATCAACAGGACTCCTAAGAACCATCCCAACCTTTCTAATAACCAAAATCTAGCTCCCACTGAGGTTTTAGACCACTTGACCCCCATATGCTCCCATGATATGGACCTGACAGAGTCCAGGAGGCTCTAGACACTCTCATGACAAGGCATGCCAATATCTAGGGACTATTTTTCTTAGTGTTATGCCATCATCCTCAGTATTTTAGCCACTTTTTTAGGCCCAGAGCCCAGGTCACTGCCCAAAATTGAATGACACATTCAGAACAAAAACATAACAAGGAAACAATGATGCAAATGCAAATACTTGAACAAGGCCATAACCGGACTCCTACCATCCATAATAGGAATTTCGTCAAACATATCATAAATATGTAATCTATAGGTGTAAACAACAAATTTAAGCATAGGGGTCTCATACTTATCTAAGAATTTCTATGAATCATTATTTCCTTATATCATTAGCTCCATTATCATATTTAAGGTCATAGATACATTGTTCATTCATTTACAAGTAAAAACATGATGAGAGCCATACATAGCCATTGTTATAAAACATATACATAACCAGTGTAATAGCAATAAAAATACTAAGGAAATCATAGCCATATGATCGACATATAAACCAATATAATACTCATAGAAATACAAGGAGAAATTACCCCATATTGATGATGTAAAATCCAAACTCGGGATGAGACTACCACATTCCACCTGACCATAGAATGGCTAAGCCAAATCTCTTTTCAGCCATTCACCCCCATGCCATATTCCAAGCATGAATGTGGGACTCAAACAAAAAGAATAAACCAGGGCATCCTGAGGCTAAACCACCTCACCCTCATCAAGAGAAACTAGGCTTTACCATAATGTATCCCGGATCACTAGGCCAACGCAATAAGCATGCAATAACAAGCTTTACCATGACCTCCACCAGATTACTAGGCCAAACAAGCATGGATCCACTAGATTTCTAGATTGCGGTAAGTCTTAATAGGCTAAGATATATGAAAATACCTCATGATGTAGGTGGAGAAATCTGGTGGAATTCATGCTTGTATGGCCTAGTGACCTGGTGGAGATCATGGTAAAGCATGTTATTACATGTTTATTGTGTTGGCCTAGTGATCTGAGATGGATTATGGTAAATCCTGATTTCTATTGATGAGGGTGAGGTGGTTTAGCCTCAAGATGCCCTGGTTGGTTCTTTTTGTTTGAGTCCCACATTCATGCTTGGAATATGGCACAGGGTTGAATGGCTAAAGAGATATTTAGTTCAGCCATTCTATGGTTGGGTGAACATGGTAGTCCCATCCCGGGTTTGGATTTTGCATCATCAATATGTAGTTATTTCTCCTTGTATTTATATGGGTATTATATTGGTTTATATGTGGATCATATGGCTATGATTTCCTTGGTATTTCTGTTTCTGTTGTGTTGGTTATGTATATGTTTTATGACAATGGCTATGTATGGCTCTCATCATGTTTTTAATTGTAAATGAATGAAAAATGTATCTATGACCTAATAGATGATAATGTAGCTAATTATATAAGGTAACAATGCTTCATAGCAATTCTCAGATAAGTATGAGATCCCTATGCTTAAATCTGTTGTTTACACCTGTAGATTACATATTTGTGATATGTTTGAAGAAATTCTTGTCATGGCTAGTATGGAATCGGTTAAGGGCTTGTTCATGTATTTTCATTTGCATTATTATTTCCTTGTTATCTTTCTATTTTGAAGGTGTCATTCAATTATGGGTAGTGACCTGGGCTCTGAGCTTGAAAAGTGGCTCAAATCTCGGGGACGTTGGCACAACACTGAGAAAAATAGTCCCTCAATGCTGGAATGCCTTTTCATGAGAGAACCAAGAGCTTCTTGGACACTATCAGATTCATATCATGGGAGCATTCAAGGGTCAAGTGGTCTAAAACCTCAGTGGGACCCAGAGGCTGGTTACCAGAAAGTTTGGGATGGTTCTTAGGAGTCCTGTTGATGTTATGGAAGGTTTGTATGATGTGTTTCCATCGATTCCATTTCCTTAATGTCAACTAGGAGGTTGAATCCAATCATAGTAGCCTCTCATCACATCTTTAGCCTAGTTGGCCAATTACTTGGGTAGACGTGGGAGGAGGGTGTTACAGAGTGGTATCAAAGCCAGATTTACCCCTCGGGCTGGATGGTTGGTGTTTTAGTCATGCATTCATGTCGTTTTCATGTGTGTTAATCATCCTTGTGGTCTATGTGATTGTTGCATATGCATGGTGTCAGTCTTTGTTGTAATGATGTTGCCATGTGAAAGAGGATGTTGTCGTTATGAAGTATGCCGTCATGAGTCTATGATTGGTTACATGTTGTTTATGCTTGTGTATTGTCAGTGTACATTGGTATGGTTGTGTTTTCATGCATGAGGTCATGGTACGTGTAATTGACATGGTCATGCATTGATGACTAGACTCTAGATAGACTGATGGTTACATGGTTATGTGCTTATGTATTATATGTATATATGTTGTCATGATTATGTTATACATGTAGTATGCTTATTGGTTGTTATTGTAGATGAGATATCCTCTCTGAATTTTGCTAAGGTACGTTGGTTTATTGTGATTTGGTTTAGCTGACATAGTATGCCTTGCAGGAAAGAGATCAAAATGACTAGCAAGATGGTAGACTACAAAGACTCTCCCTATGAATCAGATGAGCAATGTGGTGTTGGACATTCTTTTGATTTGGAAGACACACTGAGAAGTTTGAAGGAATAAATAGGGAGTTGTAAGGTGGACAATGACAAAATCATGTAGTCATAAGGGAAACAAGTAAAGGTTAATGCTATACTTCTTCAAAGTTTGTCAGAATTGCAGCGACAAGGGCCACTTCGAATCAGCAATGGAAAGGAGGAAAAAACTAGTGGGGCATATGGCAGTGGGTATCATGGTGGTCATAGGTCAAATAGAGATGACATGGTTAGAGATGGCAGATTTTTGGATACTCCGAATGGGGGAGGTGATGGATACATGTATTATTCTAGTTCTAGTTATGACAGGCATCATGATCGTCATCGTTATCATCCTTATAGGAGGAGCGATAGGGGATACTTTCCATATGAGTTTAAGAAATAAAATCCATATACGTGTGATGGAAATGTGAAGAGGATGGAAGATGAAACGGATTGGATACTTGGGATGAACACATTCTTTGAGTTGCATGAGTACATAGATAATATGAAGGTCAGAATCGTTGTCTTCAGCCTAAAAGGAAAAAAAAAACATCTTGTGGGAAGATGTGAAGCGGTTCAGAGTCATCATGATAGAGGACTTGAGTTGGCATGAGTTTAAGAGGCTTTTCAGGAAGAAATACTTGTCAGAAAGATACTATGACAATAAGGCCAAGGAATTCTATGAGCTAAAAATGTAATCAATGATAGATTAAGAGCACATGACCAAGTTTCTAGAGCTATTGACGTATGTACCATATATTAAAGATGAGATGTCTAAAATTAAGAAATTTTTCATTGGAAACCCATTAGAATTTAGAGATCAGATTGAGTATGATGAGCCTTAGTCACTTGAGGAAGTTATTGGGATATTGAAGCATTGCTATGAAAATTCAAAGTGTAAGAATAAATGTCAACGAGGATGGAAAGGAAAAGACAAAGGTAAAGGTAAATGGTAGCAAAAAACAGCAAGGCCTCAGAATGTAGACGAGAAAGAAAACGTGGCACCACAAAAGAGGTTCAATGCAGCTAGACAGGGACATGGATCACAACAGTAGATAGAGGTGAGTGTACTGGTCAATTGGAGTGTTGGACATGTGGTAAGGAGCACCTTAAGAGAGTTTTTTCACAAAATCAAGGTGGTAGGCCTCATATATATAGTGCATAGAAGGCACAAACTGTTGGGGATGTTAGTCAGAGCGTTCCTCATATTTATGCAGCATTGGATAACAAACATGTAGACCATCATGCACCTATCATTGATATGGACGCTAAGGTTTGTGATCAAGTTATTTCTATTTTTATTAACCCTGAATCTAATTATAGTTATGTTAGTCTTGACCTAGTGGATAAGTGTGGTTTGAATAAAAAATTGCATGTAGAATCTTGGTTATTGCAGTTGGTTACAAGTACAAAGAAGCGAGTTTCTCATTGGGTAAGAGCTTGTGCATTTGATTTGAATGGTGTGCATACCGTAACAAATTTGAATGTATTACCATTGGGATCATATGGTATGTTGTTGGGCATGGATTGGTTGTACCTTCATAGGACCAAGGTGGGTTGTTATGAAAAATCCATTGAGTCTGTGGATGACAATGGGGAACCAAGAGTATTACAGGGAAAGAAGAAATCCACATTAGTTAAGATGGTGACAACTATGCAGGCAAAGCATAGTCACAGGAAAGGGTATGTGTTATTTTCTGTATATATTTCTAGTGAAAAAGGTAAGGAAGTTAAGGATGCAGATGTTTTGAGAAGGTACCCAGTTCTACGACAGTTTCAGGATGTATTTCTTGAGGATATTTCAAAGTTTCCACCTCACTAGAAAGTAGACTTTTCTATTGACTTAGTGCCAAGGGCGGCTTCAGAATCAAAAGCACCTTACAAGATGAGTACACCTCTGTTGGTAGAGTTGAAGTTGCAGTTGAAGGAAATGTTGGACAAGGGATACATTAGGCCAAGTGTACCACCATGGGGCACACCAGTATTGTTTGTGAAGAAGAAATATGGTACTCTCAGATTGTACATTGATTATAGGTAGTTGAATAAAGTGACCATTAAGAACAAGTATTTGTTACCAAGGATTGATGACTTGTTTGATCAGCTGAAGGGAGAAGCAATGTTCTTGAAGATTGATTTGAGATTTGGATATCACGAGGTACACATCAAAGAGGACAACATTTACAAGACAAGTTTCTGGACTAGGTATGGGCATTATGAGTTTGTTGTAGTTCCATTTGATTTGACTAATTCTCTAGCTACATTTATGTGCTTGATGAATAGTGTGTTGTGTCCATATTTGGATAAGTTTGTTATCGTGTTCATTGAAGAAATATTGTTATATTCTAAAAATGAGGGAGAGCATGTTGAGCATTTAGCACTAGTGTCCAGGTTGTTGAGATATCATAAGTTGTATGCTAATCTTAGCAAGTGAAGCTTATTTCAGACTGAGGTACACTACTTGGGACATGTTGTTTCCAAGGAGGGCATAGGAGTGGATCCATAAAAGATAAGGCCCATCATGGAGTGGGTAGCTCCTGGGAATATGGATGAGGTGAGATCTTTCATGGGATTGGCAGGTTATTATAGGAGGTTCATCAGAAACTTTTCACATATTTCTTATCCTATTACATCATTGCAGAGGAAAGGTAAGAAGTTTGAATGGACAAAGGAGTGTGAGGCTAGTTTTAAGCAGCTTATGCAGTTGTTGACACATGCACTAATGTTATAGATTGCAGATTTGGATAAAGAGTTTGTAGTATGTACCGATGCTTGCAAGAGAGGACTTGGTGGAGTCCTTATGTAGGATGGACAGGTGGCATGCTATGAGTCACAAAAAATAAATGAGCATGAGCAGAACTACCCGACACATGATTTTGAATTAGCAGTGATCATACATGCATTCAAGATTTGGAGGCACTATCTTCTTAGCAAGAGGTTTTTGCTGACGAGTGATCACATTGGGTTGAGGTTTTTGTTCGACCAACCAAATCTGAATGCCCGACAAGCTAGATGGTTAGCCATGATCAGTGAGTTTGAATTTGACATCAGGTACATCAAAGGAAATGAGAACATGATCACAGATGTTCTTAGTAGGCAGGTATAGGTAAATCACTTAGCAGCTATGAGGTCCTATGGGATATAATTATAGGACAGGATCTTATAGGCAGGTTAGCACGATAGCAGGTATATGGAGATTATGCACAGGTTGCAGCAGATTACAGGTAAAGTTACATGTAATAGTAAGGTACATGCAGTGGTATAGGTGTAGGTGCACAGGATGTGGACTATTGGCTGACAACAAATGTATTAGTTAGTTTTAGGGATAGGATATACGTTCCAGACAATAGTGAGCTCAAGAAGGTGATCTTGAGCAAGTTTCATGCAAAACCATATTCAGGTCACTCAGGCTACTAGAAGAAATTGACTGCAGTGAAGAAATTTTATTATTGGTTGAATCCAAAGAAGGATTTAGTAGAGTTTGTGACTATGTGTTTCGATTGTCAGCGTGTGAAGGCATAGTGTAAGCATCCTGGTGGAGTGCTACATCCTATTGCAATTCTAGAATGGAAATGGGAGGTCATTCCTGTGGAATTTATCACAGGTTTGTCGAGGATAGTGAGGTAGTATGATTCCAGCATGGTTTTTGTGGACAGGTTGACAAATGTTGTGCACTTCATTCCAGTGATGTCTACATTCTCAACTAACGATGTAGCACAAGCATTCATCAGAGATGTGGTCAGATTGCATGGTTTTCCAAAGAAGATTGTGTCAGACAAGGATGAAAATTTCACTTCCAAGTCTTGGAAGGAGTTGTTTGTAGGTTTGAGCACAGAGTTGGCCTTCAATACAAATTATCATTCGCACATAGATGGGCAAACTGAGAGGGTCAATAGGATATTGGACAACATGTTGAGGATGTACGTGATGCATTAACAACAAATGTGGGAAGAGTATCTTCCATTGGTAGAGTTTTCTAACAACGGGTATCATGAATCTTTGAATATGAGTCCATTTGATCCTTTGTATGGATAGAGTTGCAATACTCCCATTAGTTGGAAAAATCCAGTTAACAGGGTGTTGATTGGATTGAACATGTTGGTGGACATAGAACATGAAACACATGTTATAAAGAGGAATATAAAGGCAGCACAAGATAGTCAGGAGAGCTAAGAAATTCATAACAGGCTGTTTAAGGAGTTCTAGGTTGAAGAACAAGTGTACTTGTCCAACAAACCAAAGAAGAGTTCCTTATGGATTGAATCATGTTCCAAGTTCGCACCACGCTTTTTTGGACCCTTCGATATTATTGAGAGGATTGGGCCAATAACTTATCAACTTGCACTACATCCGACACTGAAAGTCCATGATGTTTTCCATGTGTCATTGCTTAAGAATATGTTAAAGATGTTGATCATGTGATTGACTGGTCTGTATTGCAGGTGGAACCACATGGAGAATTATAGTCGAACCCTCATTGTATATTGCAAAAAAGGGTGCTCTGGTCTGGAACTGAGCAGTCGAACAGGTTAAAATGCATTGGAAGCAATTTGGGCCCAATGAAGCTACATGGGAGATGACGGATCAGATGCAGGCTATGTATCCTTCATTGTTTGTCGGTTGAACCAAAGTAGTTTTGCTATAGTGTTTATGTATATGTCTTTGGTATATGTTTTGGTACATGTTTGGTGATGTTTTAGTATATGTACATATGTATATGTGTAACAACCCAAAATACATATCTATTTAACTTATTAACATTAAATTTAAACTATGAAGAGTACTTACCTGGCTGACCTGTGGTAGAAGTAGGCTTACCGCAACAGGGGGACGACTCTCCTCCCAACCGTAGGCTCAATTATGCAGGATTCTGCTACAACTGGCCACCCCCGAGCCCCCAATCAACGACTACTGCCAGTGCTCCTAAGTCTTAGTATATCATTCTCCCAAGAGAATGACAGATAGAATCTCGGAATGATAGAATGCAAGAATGCCTCTTATCTTCCTAACCATCTATTAAATAGAACAACATTGGATGGGGAACCACATGCACACACTCCATGTGTCTACATGCAACTTGATTTTTTAGTTTTATTTCTTTACTTTTCTTTTGATTTTTAGCTTTACTGATTCTTTTTATTGCTTTCTTTGTTTTATTACTATTTATTCTTATTTAGAGCTTTAGTGTAG
>APFE031491263.1:0-12254 GCA_000404065.3 Pinus taeda | reverse complement strand
ACCTTTCATTGACATAACCCTTTACCTTCAACATACTCCCTACACCCATTTCCCATCTCATTCCTCCAATTCTGAGCCATCACCAGCCTTATCCCTACCTCACATATCTCTCCCTACCATTCCATCACTTCTCCATCACTTCAAACCTCCACGGTAGGTCATCCTGTAGCAGTTTAGAGACATCCTGTAGAAACCTCTGAGTATCCTGTAGGATCCCCTGCAGACATCCTGTAGGAGGCCATTCACTCGGTTGCTGAGCTTCTGAATGTGGAAAACCTTTGTGGATGGATGCTAAGGGTCCATAGGGACCTCACCTAGCCTCCCCAACCTGTCCCACGCTTTCCTTCCTTCTCCATCCCATCTGCACAACCAAACCCTAATTAGCACACAATCACAATCATCCCATCCACTTAAAGGAAAAATACAAAACATGTCTTTTATGATGCAAGCAGTTTAGATCCATGCATTTTCACTTATCAGAGGTAACAACAGCATTGGTAGAAGTTTCCTTCACGTCATTTGCATTATAGAGGCTAGACTAGTTAAAATAGGGTTTCCTAGGTTTACATGCTTTGATTTGCTTTCAGTTCATTTTTGTCAAGTAGATTAGTCTTCTTTGAGCTAGCTTTCGTCCATCATTGATAAAGCTTCTTCTGTGAGCCCATAGAAGTTGGCTTGAGCCCCAGCGGACTTGTGCCAGCTAACCAAGTGACAGCTGCGACAAGAGCTAGTACTTGTGCATACAGCACCGTCGCTTCCAAGTTTGTACGAACTACCGGGTTGATAAAACAAGAGACAGGAAGCCCCAGGAGTTGTAGCATTATTGCTACAATACTGGAGCTCACCACCTGGGCCCGCCCTCACACTGAACGACACGACCGAATAATTTTACACAGGTGCCCTCAAACGACCCTTCCAAACGATTTTAAATGAAAAACGACCAGCCTAAATGAGTTTACATGGGAAATGACTCGCCCGAATGAGTTTACACGGCCACCCTCAAATGACTCGTCGGAATGAGTTTACACAGCCGCCCTCAAACAACCCGCCTGAACAAGTTTACACAAGCACCCTCAAATGACCCACCTGAATGAGTTTACACGACCGCCCTCAAACAAACCACCCGAATGCATTTACACGAGCATCCTCAAATAACCCGCCTGAATGAGTTTACACGGCCACCCTCAAACAACCCGCCCGAACGAGTTTACATGGCAAATGACCTTCCCAAACTAGTTTACACGGGCACCCTCAAACGACCCGCCCAAATGAGTTTACATGGAAAAAAACCTACCCGAACAAGTTTACACAGAAAACAACCCTCAAACGACCCACCTGAATGATTTTACATGGAAAATGACCCTCCCAAATGAGTTTACATGAGTGCCCTCAAACGACCTGCCTGAATGATTTTACATGGCAAACGACTCCCCCGAACCGGTTTACACGAGCATCCTCAAACGACCCACTCGAATGATTTTACATGACAAACAACCCTCATGAATGCGTTTACATGGGTAAACGACCCACCCAAACAAGTTTACATGGGAAAACGACCTGCCCGAATGAGTTTACATGATAAACAACCCACTTGAATGAGTTTACATGGGCTCCAACACACGACCGAAATGAAGGCACAAGGGAGAGTCGGGAAAATGGGCCACATGAATGTGAGCAAAGCCCACCCCTGGTCACAAATTAGCATTTTTGATACTGCCACATGTGACCTAGGCGCCCTCACATGACACAACATGACACGACTCGACCTAACCCGTCCCAACACGTTTTCACGGGTACCCACACACAACACGTCCTGACTCGCCTGAACGAAATTTGGGGTTTCCATGGGTGCATGACTCGAATGAAATTTCGGTTTTCGGTGGGTGCATGACCTGAATGGAGGCATGAGGGAGCATTGGGCAAATGGGCCGCACAAATGTGTAGAAGACGCATGGGTGGTCATGACTTAGCCTTTTTGGCACGACCACGTGTGCCCGAGCACCCACACACTTCACGACATGACCCAACCAGCCCTGGGCGAGCCGAGTCGACCCGCTCGAACACGTTTGCACGGGCACCCACACATGACACGACATGACTCGACTTGAACACAATTTGGGGTTTCCATGGGTGCACAACCCGAGCAAAATTTGGGGTTTCCATGGGGGCACAACCCGAACGAAGGCACAAGGGAGCGTCGAGCAAATGGGCCGCATGAACATGTAGAGGGCACATGGAGGGTCACAACTTAGCATTTTTGGCACTACCACGTGTGCTCGAGCACCAATGCACGGAACGACCCAACACACATGAACAAAATTTGGGGTTTCCATGGGTGCACGACCTGAATGAAGGCAGGAGGGAGCATCGGGTAAATGGGTTGCACGAACATGCAAAAGGTACATGGGTAGTGATGTCTTAGCATTTTTTGCATGGCCACATGTTACCAAGCACCCAATACAACATGGCATGACCTGACCCAACTCACTCGAATGCGTTTGCATGGGTACCCCCACATGACACTACCTGACTCGCTCGAACGAAATTTGGGGTTTCCATGTGTGCACAACGCGAATGAAATTTGGGTGCACGACCTGAATGAAGGCACAAGGGAGCATCGTGCAAACGGGTTGCATGAATGTGCAGAAGACACACATACGATGATGACTTAGAATTTTTGGCATAGCCACGTGTGCCCAGGCACCCACACATGGCACAGCATGACCCGACCTGCCCTGGGCGAGCCGGCCCCACTCGCTCGAATAAAATTTTGGGTTTACATGGGTGCATGACCTGAACAAAGGCATGAGGGAGCTTCGATCAGATGGGCCACACGAACATGCAGAAGACACACAGGCGGTCACAACTTAGCATTTTCGGCATGGCCATGTCTGCCCAGGCACCCACACATGGCATGACACAGCACGACCTGGCCCGCCCGAACGAAATTTGGGGTTTGAATCGGTGCATGACCCAAACGGAGGCACGAGGGTAGGAATATCTTTGACTCTAATACATAAATATACCTATTGTAACATGCCCTTAAGGTCTTCAACATTTTCTTTTGACTCTTCGACTCACCTATAACACTTTAACATGTGCTACGCCTATTTCAATGAGCAAGAAACTCAATGATAAATAATATATATCTATATCTATCTATCTATCTATCTATCTAATTATCTATATATATTATATATATCTAATATAAAATATATATATATATATAATATATGATCATTATTACTATATATATATAATAATATATATATAATAAATATAATTTCTTTTCTTGAATAAATAAAAATATCAAAAGTACATTTATGAATACCAAACCCAGTTACACTTTCTTCAATGCCCCCTCTTAACTAGGGGGTATTCATAAATCATTACAAGGTGTTTGACTATTTTTCAATCTTGAATAATTCACATAAGAGAAACCCGATTGGCAACCCATCTGTTATAGCATCATATTAGCCAACATTGTTCATAGCAATGCCTTGACTAACAACTTTATTTCTCATAAGATCATAGCACAACGTTGGCGAGGCCAATGGCTTATAAAAACCTTAGTCATTGTCTCTCAAGGTACATACCCACCCAGGTGTTCCCTGTATATGACCTTCTAGGACAATTCTTGTCTTGGGTTCCCAGCCCTCAAAGAATATCGCTCCTCTTGCCTACTCTTGTCTTGGATTCCCTACACATCCTCAAAGAGCATCATATTCTAGATGATTACCCAATCCTCCCATTCTTTCTTGCCAAGTGAAGACAAGAATGTTGTGTCTATCTCTTCCCCTTGATTGAGGTAGACATGCCCAAGTTTCCTGTGACAAGGAACTTGCCCAAGCTCCTTTGTAGTCGGGAACTTGTTAGAACTCCCCCTTATCGAGGGACTTGTCCATTCATCAACAACGTCTTCTTCGTGGGTCCTTCAGCTGCTTGATCTCTTGCTTTCCTTCGATGTCATGAAGTCTTTGTTTGAACTTCTTCCTGGCAGGGTACGACCATCGTTCACTTTCCCTCCTGGTTTGTCATGTCATTACTCCCTTCGTGGAAAGTGGCCTTCTTGATATATATCAGGTCCTTTTTGTCATCTAGCTACTCCTTTGTCATCTTGTTTATCCTTCATAATACTTATCACATGGATGCTTAGTTGTACTTTCTTGTTCCCATACTTTGATTTAGTGGCCCTTCATGACCTCATCGTGATATGCTTCACATCAAATGGTGTTTTCGTTGGATGGCCTCTTCATCATGACATATTTGTAGATTTGAATCAGTTATATGCACCTTACTATCTCCAAGGCCTTCGTAGGTGTGAAGGGTCCTTTGATATTTTTCTTCCTTTGTCAGAGTTGTCATGCCTTCTTTCGAGAGATGTTGAGGAATCTTGTCAAATAGTTATTCATTGTGACCACAATGTTCTTCACATGCTTGATCTCTTTCTTCATTTGCTTCTTCTTAGATTTATTATTCAACCACCTTATACTCCTTATGAGAGAACTTCTTCATGTTGACCTTTAATCCATTGTAGTACATGCCTATGAGCATATTGTTGGCGAAAGAGATCCTTTTATTCTTGATCATGATTCTAGAACTTTTCCCATGACCCAAAATATATGATTACCTGACTTAAAATTTGATGCATACATACCTCATCATGATTATGCCTTTATCATCTCGGCTTTATTTCATAGTTCTCCTCAATTGGTGTAACCTTTCTTGCTTCATCTACTCTCACGTGTATATAATCCTTTCTTGAATCCCATAAATGGGACTCCCAATGAGACATCTACCCCCTTATGTACGAACCTTATTTGAAGATTCTATCAGATGAACTTGAAGACCCTTACCTTGCAAATGTTTCTTCCTTTGATCATGGAGGCCTTCTAAGAATTTTGATCATGATCAATCATTTTTTCATTGTGGATGAGGCCCTATAATAGGTATGCTCCTTCTATGTGAACATCTTGAGCTATATCTACACCATGCTCCTATATTCTAGAAGATATCTTGAACCATGCAATCTGTTCTATTTCTATATGCTCCTATACTACTCAAAACTTTGAAAGAAAACTTTAAGAAAAGAAGTTGACTTAGTCATGGGAGGGTCTTCCTTCTTTTGCTTGTTGTCGTCTTCTTTCACTTCTTGAGTTACACGAGCTTCTTCCTTTTTATCTTGATGTTGTTGTCCTTCTTAATTTTAGGACAATCCCTTTTGTAGCGTCCATATTCTTGGCATCCAAATCATTGGACTTTGGACATGTAGTGGTGCCAACCAATTTGTTACTTTCCTTGCAAAAAGACATTGAGGTATACTCAGAAGGGGACATATACTTACTTGATAGAGTTTGAGATGTAGTGAACTTGCTTTCTTCTTGAAGACTTGATGGCTAGCCTTCCTTAGATCTTGATGTTCTTCAAGTTGCTTTCCTCAAATGGACTTGCTTGATGACTTGACTCATAGTGCCTTTCATTTTTCAAGATGGTGTAGCTTGATGTAGGTCCCTCTTTGATTTGTTCTTCTTGTAGGTGCCTTTATACAAGGCATTTCTTCTTTATTTGTAGTATTCCATGATGAATGATAGATTGTATACATTCTTGTCCTTGATGTGATTGAGACTTCTTGGCTTGATGCTTCAACCTTGTAGATGTTCTTGAGATTCCCTTTCCTTGATGTGTCACCTTAGATTCGATACCGCGTTGAAGAATCTGGGGAAATGGGGTATAGCGGGATTCTTCTAGACTTAATAGCAATTTGTGAAGCTCTCTTACAATTTATCTTGTTATCTTAATCGTCTTCTCTTCGTATTAATTCATGTGTGTTTACTTCATCAAACTTGTGCCAAAAACATAAGAACAAGAACACAAGATGTTGGCTCTCTGCCAGGGCAAAACCTCTCTTTCTTAGAGAGGAAAACCCTTTCGTAAATTTCTCTTATTGAGGCTTCTTATTGGTCATTGCAAAGCCCTAGACCCTTGACAAGAATATCCTCCAAGCACAAGTCAAGTCCTTCCTCCTCTCTACAATTTGTTTCTTCAGCAATTCATTCCCTGGCACTGTGTCCTTCTTTCAACTTTTGATAGTCCTTGGTGGACTAGCTCTAGAAGAGACTCCAACCTTTGATCCTTAGCAAAATCCTTTACCCATGAAGAAACCTTAATTCTCTTGACCAACTGAGTCTTTTTCTTAATGTGAGGTTGCAGACTCAATGTACACCATGTTTACTACACCTGGGGTGATTTCCGTCACGACGAGACATGGAAACCCCAAATTTCCCACACTTGGGAGGCTTTTGACAAGGCAAGATATGGAATCCCTGGGTTCCCCACGGTTTGGTGACTTTTTTTGAGGAGGGACTGGGAGACCCCATGTCACGCTCCTATCCTAGTGGTAGTATTTCAACTACACAAAAGCAGGTGCAGCACCACCATACTTTCCAATAAGTGTTCTTAACAATGCAGCGAAAATAACTTACCATCAATTTATCTTCTTCAATTATTCTTTCAACCCATCTTGTCGTGTGGTCGTGTTGCATTTCCCGCTACCTGCACGACACAAATCCACACCCGACTTTCCATTCCGCAGCGCCCAAACTCCGCCCATCATTGCAGTCCATAGTGAGGGTGTATGGCCCGCATGCAGTGCGGCCTGCCTGCCCGATCTATAAGCTGCCCCGCTCTGCCTGTTCGCACTACCAAGTCCAACCCACCTACTATAATCCACCCGCCAGTGCGTCCCTCTTACCCACGTCCTTCTCTTCCTTTTGTTTTTGCCCAACTCCTTCCTTTGCACTTGTTCTGTGATGTGTAAGTCTGAGTTCGATGTCCCTTTGACAAATGCAATCCTACTTACTTGTATACATCCTTTCACTCAAGGGCTATGTCTCTCAGGGATAACAAGGGTCGGCTCCATCAACATGCATGCCCGGCCGACCTGCCACATAACCTCGAGAGACTGCATTCCAATGAATCGCCATGTCCCTTTGTGTGCTTTGTCGCACCCAAGGGTCGTCTCCAACACTTAGCTGATTACACTTATTGTCACTCGTCACACACCTGCCCATGTCCTAACTCATCCACACATGGTCACCTGTTTCATCCTGGCACCCAACAAGGGTCGCTCGCACGCCTTCCACCAGTGACTCACCCATTGTGCATGCATCAAGGGGCATGCGCCCTGCCCAACATGGCGCACCCGCTATGAGTGCACCCATTACCATCACGCATAAGTGAATTCCATGCTAAGTATTTGCATATAACCAAATTCTCGCTCGAGTCGCATATAACTGAAATGAGGCATGGAAACCTCAAGTTCCAGAGACAGACCAGGCAAGCTGTTTCCACCCCGTCGCGAAATGGAAACCCCGAGCTCATAAGACTTGGGTGGTTCTTCATCGTTCTGCAAAATGGAAACCATGAGTTCCATAAACTTGGGTGTTTTTCACTCATGTTATGACATGGAAACCCAAGTTCCCCACACCAAGGCCGTGGTTTTCGCCAGGGCAGGAGATGGAGACCCCAGAGGTTCCCAAAATTAGGCGGTTTCCCTCATGCCACAAGACAGAAGCCCCTGGGTTCCGCAGACTTGGGTGGTTCCCTGTCGTTCTGCGGCATGGTAACCTAAGTTCCCTGCACTGATTTCGTGGTTTCTCTCATAGCGGGACATGGAAGACCCCGAGTTTCCCATAATTAGGTGGTTTTTTTCATGCCACTGAATGGAAAGCCCCATGTTCAATAGACTTGGGTGGTCGTTCCCTGTTACGTGATGACATGGAAACCTGAAACCCCCCAAACTTGGGTGGCCATTCCTTGTCACGTGATGACATGGAAACCCGAAGCTCCCCAGAGTTGGGTGGAAGTTTTAGCCATGGTGCAAGTGACATGGGAACCTCGCGTTTCCTAGACTTGGGTAGAAATTTTTGTTGTGATGCGAAATGGAAACATCATGTGTCCACTGACATGGGTAGCAGTTTCCATCACACCATGAAATGGACACCCCGAGTTCCCCAGACTTTGGCAGCTTTTCATCGCCCCATGACATGGAAATCTGAAGTTCCACAGACTCTTGGGTGATTCAGGGTGTGTCGCGACATGGAAACCCAAGGTTTCCCAGACTTAGGTGCTTTCTGTTAGTGGTTCCGGCCATGCCGTGACATGGAAACCACAAGTTACCCAGACTTGGGCAGTGGTTTCGAAACACGCCAAGTTCCCCAGACT
This sequence comes from Pinus taeda, assembly GCA_000404065.3. NCBI lineage: Eukaryota > Viridiplantae > Streptophyta > Pinopsida > Pinales > Pinaceae > Pinus > Pinus taeda. Next base: position 4,031 of record APFE031491263.1, on the reverse strand, counting down.
TGCAAGCTGGTTTACATCGTTGCGGAAACCCCAAGTTCCCCACATTGGGGCATTGTTGAAAACCTCGTGTTTTCATCGTGCCGTAAAATGTTGAAACCCGCGGTTCCATAAAGGGCGGGATATGGAAACCCCAAGTTTCCCCAGACTTGGACATTGCCGGTTTCGGCTGTGGCAAAACATGGAATCCCCAGGTTTCCCAGGCTCGAGCACTAGGGAGCGACATGGAAACCCCATGTTTCTCTAGGCTTGGGCGCCGCTGGTTTCGATCGTGGTGTGACATGGAAAACCTATGTTTCCCAAACTTAGGTGCCAGAGCACGACTTGGAAACCCCAATTTTCCCAGGCTTGGGTACCAGGGCGCGACATGGAAACTCCAAGTTTTCATAGGCTTGGGTGCCACTGGTTTTGGTCGTGGTGCGACATGGAAATCTCAAGCTTCCCTAGGTTTGGGCGCCAGGGCATGACTTGGAAACCCCAAATTTTGGGCGTGACATGGAAACACCAATTTTTTTGCACCGAGCGGAAGCCCCAAATTTTAGGCGCTAAGTGGAAACCCCAAATTTTGGGCGCAACATGGAAACCCCAAATTTTTTTGCACTGGGCGGAAGCTCCAAATTTTAGGTGTCAAGTGGAAACCCCAAATTTTTTTGCGCTAGGCAAAAGCCCAAAAAGTGGAAACCCCAATTTTTTTTGCGCTAGGCAAAAGCCCAAAATTTTAGGCGCCGGGTGGAAACCCCAAATTTTGGGCGCCGGGGCACAACATGGAAACCCCAATTTTTCCCATGCTTGGGCACCTTTTTCGTCACAACGTGGAAACCCCAAATTTTGGGCGTCGGGGCGCAACATGGAAACCCCAACATTTTGGGTGCTGGAGCGCGACATGTAGACCCTAATTTTCCCTGGCTTAAGTACCTTTTCCGTTGCAGCGTGGAAACCACAAATTTCTTGCCCCCAAGTAGTAAAAAATTATCGTATGGAGGAAGAGGCAAAGATGCGAGAGTGGGAGGGTTGTCCAGATTTGTTTGTGACAAGAGAAAATTTGGAATTGAACTTCAAAGCTACCCCGACCGAGGTGCTTCACGATCGCGGTTTGAAAATGACATGGGCCCCTAGGGGTGTGTTGGATACCTATACCAATAGGTTTCATATTTCATGATTGGCAAATTCAAATGGCAAATATGCTCTGCTTTGCTGATACAAAGGTCCCATATTTCCAAGACAATACAAGGTGTGTACATACCTTCATGTTTACTAAATTTTGATGGATGGTCCAACAGTCTAATCTGGATCATGCCATGTTTCAATCTTCTATTGTAGAATAGAGAAAGAAGTCTGTCCAAACTGTTTAATCTTGGCAGACCAATAGTTAGGCAGATAAACTAAGGTTACCAGCTGCTTAATCTGGGGCCTTGGAAGCAATAAGGGTAGTGTTAAATAGGTAATCAAAATAAAAGCCAATGGAAAAGAAAAGTCACATAAGGGTCTGCAAGTCCAAGTGCACCCTCCAAAGAAGAAACAAAATTTTTTTTAGGCAAGTAGATGGGTAGGTAGATGGGGTTGCAGAAGTGGTATTCCTTTCAAACTGAATCTTGTTGGTCAAGATAAGGAAAACAACACAATGGAGCATGTCTAACTTCCTTTTTTCCCTTTTTTACACTTGTTACTAACATCCCTACACCAGTTGTGTTTATGAAATAATTCAAGGTTTTATGTTGGTTCTGGTTTCCTTTAAAGAGCCACATTTCTTGTGCAAAATTCTTTTCATTTTGATCTACTCCCTAAGCTAAGTGGTTTTCAAATAAACTTAGTGATATCACTCCTCATTCACCTTTTTTCCTCCATATTAACCCCTAACTTCTATTATCTAAATTCCCTATGTCACCCTTTCCCTACTATTATAACACCATGGTGTATAAACCCTAAGCATTCTATAAATATTCTCCCCCTTGGTATTATAGCCATATGTTCACTACTAGGGAATCAAATTGACATTTGGTCAGTTTAAGAACCCAAGCCTCACCTCTTTTCCTCCTTCAGAAATCATTTAACCTATTTAAACCCATCATTTGCTAAAAAACCTTGTAAAAAGCTCATTTTCACCCTTAACCTGCTCAAACGGCAAAATTTCATAAAAAACCCACTTTCCCGACTTATCCAAAGTCCTGGAGCTATGCGCGATTTCATAAAGAATACATTGAAAAAACCATGCAAATTCGCCAATTTTCCAAAGTCCCGCTGGACACGAATTTCATAAAAAATACATATTTTATTGCCCGCCCGACGCTGTATCATCCGGACAAGTCATCGACCCGTCGACCGTCTGATCGGGCACCTTTCATCTAACAGTCCACATGCATATCGGACCGGCCCCGACGTCCGTAAGTTAGCTTCCGATATCTGTCAGAGGGTGACGTCAGGCCTCGGCCACGCGTCACCCCCACAACGTATCAGAGCCCCCTCTGACAACTCCACTTCCGTATGAAAGGCGGTGCGATATCATACCGCCTACGGTTTCTGGTTTCCACCAACCCGCCTTGCCAATGTCACTGCCAGCATCACTGCTACGTCATCGCCGCGTCGGCGCCCTCGTCCGCCATTGCTCCACCTGCCCGCCACCTCACCATCCCCATGGACCACTCATAAGTCGCCACGTCACCTGATGACGTCATGCTGACGTCATCCGACCTTGACCCCACCCGATGACGTCATGCTGACGTCATCCGAAAAAGGCGCCAATGTTCCAAAAAATCCATATTTTTGCCAAAATGCCGCGTTTTTTGCACTTTTTGCAAAAACGACTGTGGTGTCGTCTGCATGTATTTTACGTCCAAACTCACGGTAACTTGCTGAATTCGACCTGGAGACCATCGGTGCGCCTACCCACCTGCATTTGTGACCAGGACTGTCAGTGTACCAGGTATTTATCCCTGCGAATCCTCTTTGCTCCTGGTTTTCTCTGCAAATAGCCTAAATTAACTTAAAACACAGAAAAAACATATAATTCACCGGCAAATCCCCTATGCCTAGTTCCCATTTGAAGTTATAAGGTCGAAGTTCACCGGCTAAGCCTCGTTTACCAAAGCTTTCGCAAAACCTGCATTCTGTTCGTGCAATCGTGAACGGGGAACCCGAACTACACCAAATTACTGCGAAAAAGTCTGTTAAGGACAAGTATTTTCCCTTTTTAGTGCTTTCTGCAGTATTTCAATTGCTGCAATTGACCCTTTTGTCCTCTGTTTCTCAATAAATCACCTCTCTTTCCAAGAAGCTCTCTTTTCTGTTACTCTGCACAATAACACTAATTTACAGATAAGCAGAGTTTTAAAGTAACCATGGATACACCAGTAGCACTTGTGGCCCTCAATGTTGCCCCTTTAAATGCCCCTCAGAGAGAATTGGAGTGGCAAGCATTAGCAGATTTGGATTATCAAATCTCAGAGGAATTTCTAATGCACAGTAAGTTCGACATCCACCTGTTAAATGAATTAAAGGCTAAACATGAGACTGGAACAGATGTATTGGGCATTTGGGATTCCTTCCTCCCAATCTTCAAGCTTCCTCACATCAATCAGTTTCTTGACCTAATTCACCTATGTGCTTATGGTTATGATGCCACTCAGAGAGTTGTGCTTGACCCTTCAAGCTTAGTTGTTTTCTATACTACCCCTGAGGCCATCAGAGAGATGCTGCAATTCAAAACTGAGAAGAAATTGGTTCCTTTATCTTTGTTTGATCTGATAAATCAAGGAGCTAAGATGACAGATGCTCAGATCACCAAGCTGAACCAACTATATATTAAATCTGATACTGTGCAGTATCCTCCCATTTATCATGTTTACCTCAACCCATTGGGCAAGGACCTTGCAGATATGATCAGTCCCATTCTAGGTTATAACTCAATTGAGTATGTTGATGAAACTGTATTGGTAATGATGCTCATGTTTTCCCCTGGAAAAACTCCAATCTACTATGACTATGCCACCTATATATCAGACAAAATGCATGAGCAATTGATGAACCTATCAAGGGAA
>APFE031491249.1:0-11869 GCA_000404065.3 Pinus taeda | reverse complement strand
TAGCCTTTTTTGGTTACAATACCATAGGTAAATTCCATGGGTGGGTAAATACCATGGGTGGATGTCACTTACAATACCGTGGGTAAATTTCAAGAGTGGATAAATACCATGGGAGGATTAATACCAAGGGTGGATGCCACTTACAATACCATGGGAAATACCATGGGTGGATGTCACTTACAATACCATGGGTAAATTACATGGGTGGATAAATAACATGGGTGCATGAATACCATGGGTGGATGCCATTTTCCATTCAGATCATTCCTCCCTCCTTAAGAAGAAATGGTCCCCATTACATGAAGTTCTCTCCTGAGAAGTTTTTGTTTAATATGAAGAGCCACTTAAGATAATGGTTTTGTATGGTTAACCCATAACTGTGATGAATGAATATCTGAGGATAGAGATACCCTGTAATGCTTATGACCAATTGTGATACTGATAATGTGTGGCCTAGCAAATGGACTTTGGTGAAGTGTGAGTTTGAGGATGACCCATAACCATGAAAAACAAAGATATGAGGATAGAGATACCCTGTAATGCTTGTGACCAACTGTGATACTAATAGTGTGTAGCCTAGAAAATGGGGTTCGATATGATATTTTGATTTATGATGATTTGATCTATGAGCTAACTTGACTTGTTATGATAGGAACTAAAATAAAATTGGAAATGTCACTTCATGGATGATTTGTTAATGAGGTATGATTTAAATGATTGCAATTTATTTATGATGAAATTCATGGAGATTTATGTGTTATGGTGTATGAAATCATGGTGGATAGAGTTGGTTGCAATATTGATAACGACAACAACAAATGAATTAAAGCATGCAACAATACGCCATAAGATAATTCAAGTAGAAGGCCATTACAGGACACTAGCACCAAATGGTGCTAACTCATTACCATGCTACATGCTATGACCAATATGAAAGTGTTGAGGGAAGGAATTTCTTGGTTAATAAATCCTTCTGATGTGAGGAAACCTTGTCAAGGAATGGATCATTCGATGGACTAAGAAGTAGAGAAATGGATGCTTGAAATTGGAAGGTGAGTGAGTGCATGGAATGGGGATTAGATCACCTAAGGTACTAGGAAATAATATTGATTTTGAAAAGGATCATGAGTATGGTTGATTGGAATCAGGGGCCATTGGGGGTGTTCCAGGAAGAAATGGGTCAAGAAATGTTCACTAAAGGAACAAGGAGTGCAAGGGAAAGCATAATTGGGATATGGAGTCTTGTAGCACTCCTGGAAAGGAAAGCTAGTAAGATGAAATTGGTTGCGAAAAAGGCACTAGGGAAAATTTCAAAGAAGCCATGAAAAGTGGCTAGTGTAAGAAAATTTTCTTGTCTATTTAGTTGCTTAGCAACCAAATTGTATGTATATAAAACGTAATTTTAAGTGATCTACATTATAAAGCTCACAATGACTTATGTTGGGACTGAGCATGTTTTGGATTGTGTTTAGGTTTATAACATCAAGGATAGTGTTCCTTCAAGGGGGAGAGGTTTGTGATAGCCTTAGATTAATTCCCCTTCATTGAAAATATTTAATATACCTTTATTATAATTAAAAAGGCTTGAGAATTAGGACACAAAGTCCAAAATTTGAGCAAGTATATTTCTTGGGATTTGAAGGAAGATTGACTTGTTAATTGCAACCGTGAATGGTTGGAGAATTCACAAGGTAGGAAGGACAAAAATTAATGGTGATTAATTGCATTGGGAGGATGGATAGTTGAAGTCAACCAATAGGAAGGGATGGGGAAGTGCAGACACAACACCATTCCCACCACCACTCGGAAATGATAGAACTAATGTGGTTTAGCTCAAGGAAAACTAATAAAAGTGTCTACCCATAGAAATGAAAGCAACTATAGCATGGTAGTGAAAGGACCTATAGAGTAGGAATTTTCCCTTAGCACAAATAATTTAGGAAGAGAATTCTTGGAGGAAATTCTCACACATTGAGGGAAACTATCCTAATATAGAGAAAAACAAAGAACACGGGATATCATTGCTAAAAAAGAACAAGAGAAGAAACTATGAGGAATATGATAGAGAAGGAGATGATTTTGTTGTAGAGGAATAAAAATCCATAGCGTAGGAGGAAAAGAGAAGAAAGATCTGGACTGCTACCAAAATGCAAGCAGTAGAGAAATCATTGATTGAGCATTGGGAAGTGGGAGAATATCTCTTACTTGAGGAAATTAATCTCTATATTCCCTGTAATACTTTAGGGTGGAGATGTTTTTCTTTAGATTTCATTAACAACTTGAACGGAGGCATGTTCCATGGAATCCTACTAAGGAAAGTTCATTAGTCCCCTCCACTAGTTTTCTTGGTTTGGACAATGGGTATTGGATTGAGGGTGGAGGTGATAAGCCTTTGGAATCCCTCACTTGGTTTGGGGTGGAGATGGGCCTCTGGATTCCCTTCTTCATCCTGTAATGGAAGAGCCATAATTTTTACTAAAGTAATGAAGGGTGAAGATAGTAGACCTATGGATTCCCCTATAAAATATTGACTGCATGAAGTAGATGATACATGGAGGTGGATGGTCCTATGGAGAACCTATTTCAACTGGTAAAATTGGTTTAGTCCCTTAAGAACCCATCCTTAAGCTATCGAAACTGGCTCGAGGTGACTATTGCATGAAATACTTGGCTACAATGTGTTTAAGTGATCAAGTGCTCAAAAAATAGTTCAAATTCAAAGCTGTCAGATTCATGTGGAATCTAGATGACTGCATAGTGCTCATCATCATGAATCAAAACAACTCTTTTCATGAAAAATGGACTCTATATGACACCAAAAACAAGTTCTATTCACTTTCCCAAACAAGAGAATTAAAAAAAAAGGACAACCTAGTCAGCAGTCTGTACTGTTGATGTGGCACTGACTGGGCAGGGTATGTGGTAGTTTAACTTGGTTAAAGTTCCTTCAGCGAATGGGGTGCTGACAAGTGGGTTCATTTCATTGGTTGAAATACTGTGTTTTTTATTTGTTGGAATGATGACTAACCACGGGCTGACAGGTGGCCCAGCCGAAGGCTACCACTGGTAGCCCAAGAGGCCACCAAAAACTTTGTTATAGTCCGAGCGGAGGAAGCAGGGCTTGAACTTGGACCTCCCAATCATATTCTAGAGTCTCCCCATTTCACCATATATGTGGGTCTTAACCATATTTAATGGGTTTTCTATTTGAGTTTTATTGTAGTGCTATATGGGGGTAGGGCCAAACCATAGGGCCAACCGTTGGTTATAACTGTGCACACGACCAACCATGGTTACATAACTACGTATATGACCACCGCAGAGGAGGAGTGGAGGCCCATATGGTGGGAGCAGGATGTTGGCCCTAGCCACAGGCACGTGGTCCCCCACATAGCCTCTATTTTCGAAACTTAAGTGTTAACAGGCTTTTTAACACTCCGACAATTTTGCCTGGTTTTCAATGAAATTGTCACTCCATTAGCATGCTTGGCAGGAGAATTTGTAGGATGATGCCGTATTTTGGTGAATTTGTGGTGCAATTAGAAGAAGATTGGGAAAAGCCATAACTTCTTCATTTTTTGACCAAATCAAGAGCATAAAGAGGATACATGGGAATTTTTGGGTATTTTGGAACCATTAGGACATGTTTTAGATCATTCTAAGCATTGCAAACTAATGTATTCACATTTTTTAACATAATAGGGAGGGTCAAGCCATTGGAAGCTGGACCAAGGAGACGTAGCCTAGGAGGGGTAAACTTCTTCATCATGTGCTATGTTATAGACATATTTGGGCACTGCAACCCCAATCACATAAGTCAATAAACCAAGGGCTCTCAAACCCCTAAAAGTGTCGTTTGAAACCCTAAAGGATCAAGGTCAACTGATTACATCATTTCCCAAAAGTTCTCCCTGAAAAACTACTCAGAACTGGTCAAAACTGGACCATACAGACTGATCCATGCTAAGGGTGTGATGCATCTCACCTGTTACACACAAGGGGTGTGATGCATACTGAAAATTCCTTCTGTAGGGTGCGATGAGCGAGAGAAGACAAATGGCAGAGGCAATTTGCTAGGTAGAAACTCAGATAATCTTCTAGAAACTGCTCATATGACACTTGCCTATCTGAATTCGCCTAGGGATGAGTAAGAGATCATGAAATATCTAAGTGGAACCAAGAACTATCAATCAAATGACACTAATAAAAAACCCAGAAACTAACTCACCCCCTACAAATATCTATATATGGATCCCTCATCCTAGAGATCTGGAGGCTGGAATTTTGTATTTTGTAAGGAGGTGTTGTTGGTTTCTCTGTGAGACATTGTATTGTTGGGTGATCTAGCTTTTCATGAGGTGAAGAGGGATTTCATGTTGGGAGGATGATGCTGGATCAGACAACTGAGTTGTAATCCTCTCTTCTACTTCTACTGCCAATAAAGTTATTTGAGTTTTCCTCCATATACGTCTGCACTTGTAAATCTTGTATTTGTGAATGCAATTGTATGCTTAATGTAAATCTGATCCTATATTGTTTATGGTATTATAGATCTATATGCTTTGATGGTATTTTGTTGCTTTGCCGCTACAGGTGTTCTTTAAAGTGGGACAAGTGAGAAAGGAGTGACAACCTCTATCAAAGGAGAGAGGAAACAAGAAGGAGCCAAGCGAAAGATTAAGGTTGGTGCTCTCTACTTATCTCTTATCTATCATACATAAAGGAAAATACAAGTTACTTTGAATTGTTTGTTTCTAAGATAGCTACCTGTCTTAGTGGGACTAGCATATCTGAATAGACACTAGCTTTCCTAGAAACAAAATGACGACTCCGCTGGGGAGCGAATAGTTTGTTTGTTTGTTACTGTTGTTTGCTTTATAGACTACAAATGAAGCTTGAAGTTAAGCCAGCTAGCCTTCGAACTTCTTTTGTTATGCAACTGCAAAGTAGATCAATGTTGCTTTAGTCAATCTCCAAGTTGGTTTATGAACTTAACATCTGACTTGCAAACATCCTAAGTGCCCTGGTGGTAGCTCAATAACCTCAAAAGATCATACCCCTATACTTTGTGTTTACTATCCATCATAAGCTCGGCCTAAATCACTGAACTTAGCTGCAAATTGTGAGTAAAAACCAAGCTCAGTCTCGTCCCTGGTCCATCGCACTGTCTCTCATTAGCAGTCTAGATGCATCGCACTTCCCATGTGCTGCAGGTGAGATGCATCCTTGTTTCCCTTAAGGACAGGTGTGATGATTGAATGAGACTGTTTCCCTCTCTGGAATTTTGTTTTTTCTTCATTGTTTTCAGCTCTATTCAATAGTTTTGCTGCCTATGATCAGTATATCACTGTTGAAGCCTTCTTCCTTTACATTATTTAGCCTGCATTGATAAGGGATTGTGAATGTTTTTATGTATGTTTCATCATTTACAGTCCTTCTTTGCAAAAAGTAGCTTAATCGAACTGTCGTCTTTTGATTCAAAAGTGTCACAACTGTCGTTTTGAGTCAAGAAAAAGAGTGTTGTAAAGTCTTCCTCTTTTAGATATTTGATTTTACTTTTTCCATTGTATTTGATTTGAATTGTCAATATTTGAAGTGTCGAAGATAGTTTTCCATTCGAAGTCGAAAGTGTCGTCTTAGTCTTCCTTTCGTTTTGAAAAAAAATTGTTAAAGTGTCGCTTTGAAGAAAGTAGTTCAGATTTGTACTTAGTTTTCCTTTTTGACATTCACACATTAAGGAAGCGAAAAAAAATACATGCATGTGCATTTGCATTTAGACTGCATGAGGAAAATGATTTAGGAAAAGTGTATTTAGTGTGTGCTCTCTATTGTATGTTGAAAGAATCATACTTCTCTTTCCTTAGTAGCTAGGATTTTCATTGTTAAAAGAAGAAAAATGGTTGTTTATCATTTTAGATTACATATTTAGGAATTTTACATCTACATCACGTGGTGAACCTTGAAAGGAAAACTTCTTAAGAAATATCAACTATAAAATAAACCTCAATGAACATAAAAACACTTTCGAACCTAATGCACAACATCTAGAAGTCTAGGCTAGAGACGTATTCCAGCGTCATAAAGCCTGGTAACTATCGTTTTCATCGTAGGTTGGGTGATTCCTCCTATTTGATAGGACAAGTGCCAGTACAAACTTGTGCTCCCACGTACCATCGAGTATATATTGGGAGACCACAATAGGTTGATATCCTTTATCCTTAGAAAGCCATTTCTACCACCCCATCGATCGCAATGCACTGAACACAACATTCAGGAAGATTGACTGCCATATGTAAATTCCTTGGTAATTTCTCTTTAATTTACCACCGAGATGTATATTGTAGTTTTGTGATTGGTTTAGTAATCCCTCTCTCTAGATTTCCAAAGTAGTCACTTTTGTTCCTTTTCAACTCCTTAAAAGAAAAGGTCCATCTGAGCACTTGTCACTTCAGGCTCATTAAAAATCGAAGGCGACTAGAGTCACCTTTAGCTTTTTCTTGACTCTTAAAAATTGAAAAATCAAGTTGTGTCAAAGCGTCATAAAATTTATTTAATTCGGAATAACATCCCTATTCCTTCGTTAGTCTTAGGTTGAGGTAATGGAGTCCACCAATCAAGGATTTCCCCTTGGGGGAAATCCTAGTCCTTTCTCCTCTTGGGGAGATATTGGTGCTCCTTATATGGTTACATTGTCCCTTCCAAGGCTCACAATTGGCCTGCCAGTATGGCTATTCTTGACCTTTCTCGTTTAAAACACCGTAATTCCTTAGCAATCAAATCAGCAACTAGATGATACTGGAGTTGCTCCCCCACCTTCTACTTTGTTTGTTTATCCCTCTCCTTCTTCCTCTTCACTTGGTGAAACTAGTGATACTAAAAATAAAGTAGCTGAGAAGAAGAAGAAAGGGAAGGAGAAGAAAAAGAAGAAGCCAGTCGTGCAAGGGGGCAACCATGAATTGTCCGGTGAAAATCCACACACTGCACCTTCCAAACTGAAATCTGCATTCGTAATTTTCAAAGGAAACCACTATCATCGAGATTGTCCTTGCATCCCGCGAATCTTGAGAGACTGGTCTCCCCGCTTGCACCATCCGATGTCATCAACCTCTGTCAATCATGTTGAGAGTACACCATAGACTAGTGAAAATGAAGTCAATGAACAAAAAGGAAAATCTAGATTTCCTTGTAGGTTGTTTGAAGGGGATCATGCCCTTCACTGTTGTCCTTTTCTAGACGAAGCTAAAAGAGTCTTGGATAACCGTCCTGCTTCACTGTAGCAAGTTCCACCTGGATACAAGAAACTCTTGCCAAGTCCATCACTAATTGAAAATCTGACTGACATACCTATGTTATTAGTCGAACCGGCTATCATTGAAGATAAACCCTCTAAGTCCACATCGGACCAAAGTCAATAGGTTGAGATGCAGTCGACCCAGTCTTGCCTTCAGAAGGTCCACCTTCAGATGATACAGTCTCCAATGAGAATGTGAATGACACGGTTCAAATTCTTTTTGTTAATATAGAGTCTGATGAACATGGGGGCAATCTGCCCATTCCTTCACCACATGAGGGAAGTTCCCCATTTCAAGAGATTCATCCATCCATTTATTCGATCCTTGCTCCAAGCAATCTAGTCATTTCCTTTATTGGAATCTACTAGTGGGACCCCGCCTTCCATCTAATGTACCATTCTAAAACATAGTACAAGTTTATAGAATGATCATGGTTGGCACTATCATAGATGAAGGGGCTTCCGTGATTTTACTTTCCTCAACTGCTTGGAAAGCGCTTGGTTCGCCATCGGTTCTACCTGAGAATCAAAATTTGTCAGGCTTCAATAAAGGAACCAGTCGACTGTTAGCGTTCCTTCCAAATTTTCCTATAACTTTGAGAAGGAAAACCATTCATTTGAATGTGATGGTAGTCCAAGGGCCACTAGATTACAATCTACTCCTTGGGCGTGACTACATTTACAACATGGGAGCTATTGTTTCCTCACTCTTTTGGGTGATGTGTTTCCCGTATGAAGGCAGAATGGTACAACTTGTTGAGCAACTTTCATTTCCCGGTTCAAACATGGCTATGAGTCAAAAACCATCCCTAAATGGTCTCTTTGCACAAGGAATGTCTCTTCAACCTCCAGTTCATCCACCTAATTACCACGAGTGATTCGGTGAATGTAGCGAAACTTAGGGGGCATGCACCCTGGTCTGCTTCGGTAGGCGAACCCAGCTAAAAAGATAGATTTCGTCGTAGGAAATATGATTGATCTGAAACACCATTTCCTTGTAGGATTTGAGTATTAGTCTGAAACTCGAAGGTTATGTGATTGGAAGCTCACACCATTCACCTTTGTCTATTTCGATGGACAAAGTGAAGGAAGTGTTTTGTCTGCTTCGAGAATGAAACAATCTTGCTTAAACGTAAGGACTTCCATATGGTAACCTGGAAACACTACTTTTCTTTATACCTGGGGGCATGCAAACCTTTTTATGCAAGTGAAAAACGACCAGCCTAACAGTGTTCTAGCTTAGCTACTAGTAGCAACTTCTTAGGTTAGGTGATTGGTCTGATCCACCATTCACCTTTGTCGGCGGCCCCGACAAAGCAAAGGAAATGTTTTTTCTAAACTATCCTACCTAACCTCAGTTGTTCTTACCTGTTAATGTAATTAGCTTTGTAGTTTGATCATTTCTAGCCTACATACAAAAGGCACTAAGCAAATTTTTGCATGGGGCAAGCTCATTAAAAAATGAACCTACTAATAAGAGACATCTTTAAAGACAATTGGAACGAGCAATGTTACCAGAGGGTTCAATCTCGTTAAAAAATAAACCCGCCACTAAGCATAGTTTCCAGAGATTCAAGCTCATTAAAAAATGAATCCACCCTCGGTAAATAACCCTTATGATCGCTTTGCTATCAGCCTTTTGATCCTTGGTCGTGTTCTTACCGTCACCTCCACTCTTTTAGCCAATCATACACGTCCACTTGATTGTATACCCTTTTGAGGAAAAACTGCAAGAAGTGATTCTATTAGCCACCCTCTTTGCACTGCTATGTTTGGGAAGTTCCAAACTTACCTGGAACCAGTTGCTACCCAGATACATCACTCGTTCCTAAAAAACGAGTCTCTTTTAAGCTCTTTTTAGACTCGTAAAATATGAAAAGATTGCCGAGCTACTGGCCTTTCTAGCTTTTTAAAGTAAAGGGAAGCGCCATCCCTCCTATATATTTTAATCTTTTTGGACCTGAGGGATCATTACACAAAAATATTGAGCGCTTGTCTTGTCCGGCTCACTAAAACTATCGAAAAGTCATCCCTTTCATATTATTTTATACTTTTTTGGACTTAAGGGATTATGCCACTAAAAAGGATTGTTGGAGTTTCTTTTTCGTCCCTTTTCAAACTCTCTAAACATGAAAAGGACTGAGTTATCTTTGTCATTAAACTCATTAAAACAATAGCGACAAACTTCTCCATCCGGACAAGAGCGAGTTTCACTGTTGCTAGGCTCACTAAAACATAGCGACAAGTTTGCCCGAAGGGAAAATTATAGAACAAGCATATGTTATCCTCCTCAAGCTGACAAAAATTAAGATTTCTGGTCACAATGCCTGGGGAAAGGGGAAGAAAACTTGAAGAACTTCATTGGTAGCAGGTCGCTCTTGAACATGACACTTTCACTCCATCACCATGATTGAGTCGGGTTGGGTTATTCTGTTCACCATCACCATTGGTCCTCTGTACCATCTATGGGGTTAACGCTACTGATCCATCTCAGTGTCACCAATATTTTCAAGAGAATTCACTCAAAGAATTCACTAACCCAGCTAATGCCTCATCCACTACAATACCTTCACGCTCCTTTTTCATGACCACCACCTTGAACCTTGTATCATCATATCGTTTTCACCTCTAGAAAATCATTTGCTTCGTTTTGTGTTGTAGATGTGGGATTCATTAAGGCCCTCCTACGATGGGTCACTTCTTGTTGACAACAACTCATTATCCAAGAAGTTGACTTAGAAACAACCCTTTTAGTATTTTGAAGCTTGCATCCCTCAATAGCAAGTTTCTCACTTCAGGCGACAGGTTTACATCAATGGCCTTCGACCGAAATATTTTACGTGGTGTTCGACATCAGGTCCTATATTCACACCACGTGAATTGTACTGTAGTACCTTGAGGGTCATCATCATTATCGGCGATTCCTCTCATGCCTGTTAACAGCTTACATCATTGGCTAGTAATCAGGCAATGTCTTTCCATGTGCAACTTCAGGACATCTTTTCACATGGATCGACTTCTACATTGGGAAATGATTGGATGAGTTTGAAGACCTCAGATCTAGTTTAATCCATCCAGGCTGCGATATATTTAGGAAAATAAAGACATCAAATGTACTCCATAGCTGCATAGATGATCATCCAAGCTAAGGGATGATGGCTCTACCAGAATCATCAATCTGCCGCACAGACGGTTGTCTATCCTATGTACATGAAAATGAATTCATAAAGTTGAGCATGGGAATGCCCGCCTCAGCTAGATCATGAAAGTAATATGAAGATAATGTATTGTATTGTATTTTATATAAGTCACCTTCCAGTTCGGAAAACCTTGAATCCTCATGATAAAGCATTTCACCCGACGTCAGAAGATTTAAGATCTCATGCTTTAGGGGGCAACTGTTATAGACATATTTGGGCACTGCAACCCCAATCACATATGTCAATAAACCAAGGGCTCTCAAACCCCTAAAAGTGTTGTTTCAAGCCCTAAAGGATCAAGGTCAACTGATTACATCATTTCCCAGAAGTTCTCCCTGAAAAACTACTCAGAAATGGTCAAAACTGGACCATAAAGACTGCTCCATGTTGAGGGTGCGATGCATCTCACTTGTTACACACAAGGGGTGTGATGAGAAAGAGTAGACAAATGGCAGAGGCAGTTTTCTAGGTGGAAACTCAGAGAATCTTCTAGAAACTACTCATATGACACTTGCGTATCTGAATTCACCCAGGGATGAGTAAGAGATCATGAAATCTCCAATGGAACCAATAATTATCAATGAAATGACACTAATCAAAAACCCAGAAGCTAACTCACCCCCTGCAAATATCTATACATGGATCCCTCATCCTAGAGATCCGGAGGCTGGAATTTTGTATTTTGTAAGGAAGTGTTGTTGGTTTCTTTGTGAGACATTGTATTGTTGGGTGATCTAGCTTCTCATGAGGTGAAGAGGGCTTTCATGCTGGAAGGATGATGTTGGATCAGATAGCTGGGTTGTAATCCTCTCTACTACTTCTACTATCAATAAAGTTATTTGATTTTTCCTCCATATACTTGTGCACTTGTGCACTTGTATTTGTGAATTCAATTGTATGGTTAATGTACATCTGATCCTACATTGTTTATGGTATTATAGTTCTCTATGCTTTGACAGTATTTTGTTGCTTTGCCTCTACAGGTGTTCTTTAAAGTGGGACAAGTGAGAAAGGAGTGACAAGATCTATCAAAGGAGAGAGGAAATAAGAAAGGATCCAAGTGAAAGATTAAGGTTGGTGCTCTCTACTTCTCTCTTATCTATCATACATAAAGGAAAACACAAGTTACTTTAAATTGTTTGTTTCTAACATAGCTACCCGTCTTAGTGGGACTAACAGATTTGAATAGACACTAGTTTTCCCGGAAACATACTACTATGATATTGTTTATGGTGATGCTTATGTCTATCATCTGTTGTTCTTAAATCATTTATTTCTGTAAATTTGCACATAAAAATTACATAAAAACACTGAAAAACCCATGTTTAAACTTGCAAACAATCACAAAATTCCTCAAACATATTTACTATAATATGAA
>APFE031491247.1:42721-102194 GCA_000404065.3 Pinus taeda | reverse complement strand
ATAAACTAAGACATAAAATAAAATATTTCTAGCTGAGTATGGTAGAGATGCTTAACATTTGGACTCAGTAAAAATATATTAAAAATAAATAAAAAATAAAAAATAAAAAACATAAAACTAATAATTATTTTTTTCCATGGGACTTTGACGTCTTCGATGCCCTTGGGTCCCGGCTACTCAAGTCATAGGTTAGGTGTGGCTAAGGATACAAATGAGCTGAGGATGGGTATTGGCTACCTAGCTTTGAAAAAGTAGACCATGAAGAAAAAGTACCCCTTTCCACTAATAGAAGATTGCTTCAACAAGTTTTCTAAGGGAAAAGTGTCACAAAGATGGATTTGAAACAATGTTATTATTAATTCTAGATAGCAAAGGGTGATGAAGCGAAGATAGCCATGGTAACGAGGTATGGAAGTTATGAATTCTTAATTATGCCTTTTGGTTTGTGTAATGCTCCTGCTACATTTTCCTCCTGGATGAATGAAGTTCTACATTTGTACTTAGTTTTTTGTGGTATAATTCGATGACATCATAGTGTTCAATGATAAATTGGAAGAGAATAAGAGGAACTTGGGAAAAAAATTTGAGGCACAAAGGCAAATTTAGTTGTACTTAAAGAATGCTAAGTATATATTCACCTAAAAGGAGATACCAATTTTGGGTCATTGGGTTGGTCAAGGATGTATTTGCATGCACCCTGAGAAGATAAAGGCGATAGCAAATTGGGAGGAGCCTTGTAAGGCATATGATGTGAGAGCCTTCACTTGGATGACCAATTACTACCAAAAATTTGTGGGGGGATTTTCAAAGATAGGCTCCTTATTGATAGACTTACTGAAGAAGGATAGACCATGGAAGTGGATAGAGAAGCGTAGAATTTCACTTGAGGAACTCAAATGTAAGATTGTGATAGCCCTTGTACTGAAACTATTAGATTATGAGAGATCATTTGAGGTGTAGACAGATGCATCTGATTTTTCCATAGGAGTTTTAATGCAAGATGATCACCCTATAGAATTCAAGAGTAGGAAGTTGTAGTATTGGGGGAGGAGATATATTATCCATGTGAAAGAGATGGCAACAATAGTACACTATCTTCAGGTGTGGAGACACTATATTTCGGGGAAGTTATTTATGGTCAAGACAGATAACATCACATTGAGCTACTTTGCTAGCCAACCAAAGCTGTAACTGAAGCAAGCTTAATGGCAAGACATTTTGGTTAAGTTTTACATGATGATTGAGTATAGGCCAGGGAAACTCAATGTAGTTGCAGATGCCTTGAGAAGGAAGGAAGAGTTGGCAGCGCTTGAGGAAGATGAAAAGAACTTGCCTACTCTGGAGAGAGTCAGATTCAGTTTGTTGAAGAGATACAAAGAAGAATTTTTTATGGGTTGTAGAATGATACTACAATGAAGAACATAATGAAGTAGGTGGACTCATGAGGTAACTCTTAAAAGAGTATCATAACTCGCCTTGGGTTGTCCATCCAAGATAGCATAGAACACTAGCATTGTTGGAGATAGGTTACTTTTGGGGAAGCATGAGGCAATATGTGGAGTATGTGCAAACTTGCATTATATGCTAGCACAATAAGTCTGAACTAGAGGACATGCAATATTATTTCATCCTTTACCAATTCCAGATGAACCATGGGCAAGTGTCTTAATGGGATTCATCTCACAGTTGTGAATGGTGCAAAGGTATAATGAGGTGTTGGTAATTGTCAACTGATTCTCTAAGGATGCCATCTTCATACCTACAAAGGTAGCATGCAATGAAGAGGAAGTAGCAAAGAATTTCTTTTGAAATGTGGTGAAATTTTGGGGTCTTTCATTGAGCGTTGTGTCATATAGAGATATGAGATTCACGAGGAAGTTTTGGACATCATTATTCAAACTTGTGGGGCCGCAGTTGCTACATAGTTATAGATTTCTTCTGCAAATGGATGGAAAAGAAAAGCATATCAACTCCCTACTAGCATTAGAGGAATTTCTAGCTTAGAAGTGACCTCCTAAGGAAAAATAATAAAATAATAGTTAAAATAATAAAATAAGAGTTATGAATTTTGGAGGGAAAATAAGAAAACTACTTTTTTTAATTTTATTTTTAGCTCGTCTCCTTATAGGTTTACTCTAATTTCAAGTGTAGACACTCATTCGATGCGAAATTAAATTTCACATGCAACGAGTACCCATTACGCACACTTTTGAGAACACCCACATTGATAAAAATTGAAGATACATTAAAAAAGTGTGTTGAATACGCATTTTTTGTGTCTTCTTTTTTTATCAATGTGGGTCTTCTCAAAAGTATGCATAATGGGTACTCGTTGGATGTGAAATTTAATTCCACATCCGACGACTGTCTACACTTGAAATTTGATTAAAACTTTAAGGAGATAAGCCAAAAATACAATTAGAAAAAATAGTTTTTCTTCTTTTCCCTCCAAAATATTTACATGTACCTCTTTTTAAATTTAAAGGATTTTGATTGCTTTACATATTATGACATGGAAATTACATGAAATTTTCATGGGCACTTTTAGGCTGAAATTTCCTCTAATGAAGATTACCTCAAGAATTATGTGAGGGCCAATCAGGAGAGTTGGTGAAGGTTATTGGATGCAACTCAATTCACTTACAATCTGCAAAAGGGTGCTTCTATGGGATACAATCCATTCGAGTTGGTTAATTGTAAGATTTATATTAACCCATATATGGTCATGCGGGGATACGATGGAAGGAGTCCCTTAGCTCTAAAGTTCATGAACCATTGGTAGGAGATGTTGGAGATAGCTTGAGTGCACTTAATAGATGTAGTAGAGAGGATGAAGAAGTTTTCAGACACAAATAAGAGGGATGAAGAGTTTAGTGTGGGAGATATGGTATTTTTCAAGATGACAGAGGAGTAGTTGCCATCGCCAGTTGGGATGTCTAGATCACATGCGAGGAGGTTTGAGGGTTCATTCTGAGTCATGGAGCACATTAATGGTGTTGCCTATAAGCTAGAGCTTCCTTTCTATTTGAGATATTATCATTCAAGTATTCCATATCAATCAATTGAAGAAAGGTAAGGTGGATATAGAGGATCTAAGAAGAGAAAAACCACCATGAACCCTAGCATTAGTTATTGATCATCCAAAGTTAGAGCTTGAGGAGATCATAGGCTATCAGAATTCGGGCTTTGGAAACAATAGGAAGAGAGAACTATTCATTAAATAGAACGATGCTCCAGAAGAGAATGGATGGGAGACCTATGAGTCCTTGTGGAGATGGGAGAAGGAGTTGAGGGCTATTGAGAGGAGTCATTGGTTAGAAATCCTAGGGCTATCATGGATGACAACAAATTAGGGTGGGAAAGGATGTCAATCCCTAGGGTACCAACGTGTACCTTTGTCTCGTCCATGCACCGAATGTGTGCCTAGAAGCCTTAGTGAGATGAGGTGCCATGGGAAACATCATCATCGTAAGAAATGTGATGAGGATATCACACAATTTGCAATGCTATGGGAGGAAATTTTCAAAAAACCAAGAAGAAAGACTCAACATGTTGGATTGGTGGACGATAGGAGAATTGATGGGTGAGTGATGGTTCGAGTGACCAAGTGTGTAGCTACTTGATCCTACTCTTCCTTTTCTTTCCTTGATCCAATGCTATAATGCTCCAAGAAAAACTCAAAGTGTCCAAGAGTGTGAGAGAGAGAGTTCCAAAACTGAACTGATAAAACTTTACAAACTGATCCTTAGAAGCCTTTTTATTAATGAGACCTCTATTTTCTTCAATTTTCCATTTTCCTTCATTTTCCTCCTCACATGAAACCTGTGACCTTTCACCTTCTTTTTATCCTAATTTCCATTATTTTCACAAAGAAAATTTCAATTAATACCACTTTTCCTTTCCAAAGCCTTTACCATTTCCTTTGTCAACTTCCCTATCCATAATAAGCAAAATGAACACCCACACTAGGATGTTTTTTTGAACACTCAGTTTGGAATACGTGTCCCATGACCTTGGTTATTATTTTTCCTTTACTAAATTTATCTACATGGAATTTTTACTAGGGTTTTTATAGTTGTTTAGGGATGTATTTTCATGCCCCTTGATAAGATAGAGGTGATAGTAGATTGGGAGGAGCCTCATAATGCATATGATGTGAGTGCCTTCACTTGTATGACCAATTACTACCAAAAAATTCTGGGGGATATTCAAAGATACGCTCCTTATTGATACACTTACTAAAGAAGGATATACTATGGAAGTGGACAAAGAAGGGTATAATTTCACATAAGGAAATCAAATGTAAGATTGTGATAGCTATTGTATTGAAATTGTCAAATTATGAGAGATCATTTAAGGTGAAGACAAATGCATATGATTTTTCCATAGGAGTTTTCATGCAAGATGATCACCCTATAGAATTCAAGAGTAGGAAGTTGTAGTATTAGGGGAGGAGGCATCTTATCCATGCGAAAGAGATGGAAAAAATAGTACACTATCTCCAGGTGTGGAGACATTATATTTTGGGGAAGTTATTTGTGGTCAAGACAGATAACATCACGTTGAGCTACTTTGCTAGCCAACCAAAGTTGCCTCTGAAGAAAGCTTGATGGCAAGACATTTTGGATAAGTTTTACATAATGATTGAGTATATGCCAAGGAAACTCCATGTAGTTTTGGATGCCTTGAGAAGGAAGGAAGAGTTGGCAACAATTGAGGAAGATGAAGAGAACCTACCTACTCTAGAGAGAGCCAGATTCATTTTGTGAAGAGATAAAAATAAGAATTAGTGATCGATTGTAGAATGATACTACAATGAAGAACATAATGAAGTATGTGGACTCATGAGGGAACTCTTGAAAGAGCTTTATAACCCACCTTGGGTTGTCCACCCAAGATAGCAGAGGAAACTAGCATTGTTGGAGAGAGGTTAGTTTTTGGGAAGCATGAGGTGAGATGTGGAAGAGTATGTGCAAACTTGCATTATCTACTAGCACATTAGGTTTGACACTAGAGGAAATGCAATATTATTGCATCCTTTACTAATTCCAGACATGCCATGGGCAAGTGTCTCAATGAACTTCATCTTATAGTTGTCAATGGTGCAACTGTATAATGAGGTGTGGTCATTATCAGCTGAATCTCTAAGGATGTCATCTTCTTACGTATAAAATTAGCATGAAATGAAGAGGAAGTAACAAAGAATTTATTCTGAAATGTGGTGAAATATTGGGGTCTTTTATTGAGCATTCTGTCAGATAGTTGTACGAGATTCACAGGGAAGTTTTGGGCCTCATTATTCAAACTTGTGTGGGTGTAGTTGCTACACAAGTGCTACATAATTATAGCTTTCATCTGAAAACATATGAAAAATAAGAGCATATCAACTCCCTACTAGAGGATTACGTCAGGAATTATGTGAGGGCCAATCATGAGAGCTGGTGAAGCTTATTAGATGCAACTCAATTCAGTTACAATATGAAAAAGAGTGCTTTTATGGGATATAGTCCATTCGAGTTGGTTAATTGGAATACGCCTATTACCCCATGTATGGTTATACATGGATACTATGAAAGGAGTCCCTTAGCTCTAAAGTTCATGAACAATTGGCAGGAGATGTTGGAGATAGCTCGAGTGCACTTAACAGATGTAGTAGAGATGATGGAGAAGTTTCCAGACACAAATAAGAGGGATGAAGAGTTATGTGTGGGTGATATGGTATTTTTCAAGATGGCCAAGGAGTAGTTTCCACCCCCTGTTGGGATGTTTAGATGACATGCCAGGAGGTTTGAGGGGTCATTCGGAGTTGTGGAGAAGATTGGTGATGTAGCCTATAAGCTAGAGATGCCTTTCCATTTGATAAATAGTCATCCAAGTATTCCATATCAGTCAATTGAAGAAAGTTGAGGTGGATATAGAGGATCTGAGCAGAGAAAAACAAGCACGTGCCCCAACATTTATTATTGATCATCCGAAGTTATACCTTGAGGAGATCATAGGCTATCATAATTCGGACATTGGAAACAATAGGAAGAGAGAGTACTTCATTAAATAGAATGATGCTCCATAAGAGAATGGATGGGAGACCTATGAGTCCTAATGGAGATGGGAGAAGGAGATGAGGGTTATTGAGAGGAAGCATCAGTTAGAAATCCAAGGGATATCATGGATGGAAACAACTTAGGGTGGAAAAGGATGTCAATCCCTAAGGTACCAAGGTGTACCCTTGTCTCGTCCATGCACCAAACGTGTACCTAGAAGCCTTGGTGAGATGAGGTGTCATGGGAAATGCCATCGTCGTAAGAAATGTGATGAGGATATCGCACAATTTGCAATGTTATGAAAGGAAAGTGTCAAAAAAACCAAGAAGAAAGACTTAACATGTTGGATTGGTGACTTCATGGGACAAGCGATGGGTGAGAGATGGATTGAGTGACCAAGTGTGTAGATGAGAGCACATCAGCTGAGACAAGGTGGAACAACATGGGAAGGAGTAATGGGCATATTAGGCACTTCATGCAAGTAATTAGGAAACATGATGAGGTCAACCCAACCTATGGTGCACTGACCCATATAGGGAACCCAGCCTGAGCATATGTGGAAGCAACCACATAGAGGAAAAATGGCCCATATATATGTGTAGTTGCATAATGTGAGGGGATCATCCAAAATACACCAAGCAAAGTCGCATTACAAAAGAGGACTTGGAACATGTGTGAAGGAGTGTGAGGAATATAAACGAGCCAAATGGATTAGCTCAGTGCTTGCGGTTATGTGGATCTAGGCGAGCCTTGAGTTTGAATTGAGATGGGTCAAGTAGGGTTTCGAGTGATTGAGGTGGGGTTTGGCGAGTGGGGAAAAGGTTTTGTGGTATTATCTCTAGGTTCTTGGCTATGTACTCTTGTAGACCGAGCCTTGGTGAATCATTGCAATTTTTGGTTCATTAATAAATCAAAATTCTAGAGGGCCATTCCTTATGAGCTTGTGCATGTGTATGATGACATTAATGTTTCTCAAATTTAAGGCTTCTGTTAGAAGAACAATTTTGATTTTACATTTTGGGATCCATCACATTCAAATATTTTTAGTCAACGTTTCGAGCTAGCAAATTTGGCTTATCATCAGGATGGAGTTAACTAGAATGGAAGAGACAATTGAGAGGCTCATTCTATAGTCCAGTATTATGTGTAATTCTGTCTGTCATCAAAACTGAAATTTCGCTCATATCTGCTCAAATAAAAAATTAAAAAAACAAAAAACAAAAAACAAAAACAAATTAAATAACCTTACAAAATAGTATTTTAAATAATATGTGTTAATAAAAAAAAAAAATTAGATAATTCTCAACTCAAAAAATCCTTATTTAAAATATGTAAAAATGCAAAATAATACAATCCAACAAAAATAAAAATAGTGATTCTAATTTCTGAGTGCCTCCAGCCAAAAAAATAGAATCCAATAAAATGATGTTTCTAATTTTCGATCATTGAAAATCATATTGTCAATATCAAAACAGAAAATACTATATCTGAGAATCATAGCATGAATAAATCTGTTTGTCTGAATGCATGCTCTAGACCCAAAAAGAAGGAAATACGACTGGGGAACTGCACTCGCTCGAAGGCAAGAAGGGGCAAGAAGTAAAATTAGAAGCAGAGAAATCCACACGCAAATAAATCTGATATAATTCGTCCCCATTACATTCAATTCCTGCCCCTGGTATTGCATTCTGGATGTTACTCAAATAGTATGCTCCTCCGTCTGGTCGTATTTCCGCCTTCTCCAACGCACCCGAAAGATCGACGCTCTCTTTCAGCCGAAATAAAATCAGAAGCAAAGGAATCCACACACAAATAAATCAGATATATCTGATCGTTTCCTGATTCGTCCGTATTACATTGAATTCCTGTCCCTTGTACAGCATCCGGATGCTACTCAAACTGTACTTTCCCCCCTCTGGTCGTATTCGCGCCTGCTCCAACTCACCCAAAAGATCGACGCTCTCTTTCAGCCGAAGGGCAGCTGCGAAATAATCGTGTTAGGTCAGCACAGACTCCGAGCAAGTCCCGTGCTGCTGCCACTCTTGTTCCCAGAATTTCAAACTTTTACTGCTCGGGCAATCCAACGATCCCCAATACTGATACATCTTCTCTCTCAAATCACTGATCTGCACAGATTCAGATTAATTAGTGTTACCATCGAATCAAAATATTTCACAATGCAGAAATAGAATGAAGAGTAATGTAGTATACTTGTGAAGGATTGAAGGAACTGCCGTCGCAAGTAACAGGATAGGTGCCATCATTGGAATTTGGCCACAGACCCTGAATCGAGAAATTGGACGGAGGCTTTCCCGCTGTAGGATAGCAGCAGCCAGCATTTGTATGGCAAGAGGATCCTGGCCACCATGAAAACAATACACAATACACATGAGCGATTCGATGTTAAAAGAAAAATATTTGATTTGAAACCATAAAAAATATAAATAATTTGATTCGAAACCGTAAAGAAATTGATTAGGTTTTCAGTAATTTTATTTTGAAAAAATCTACCTGCTGAACAAAGTAGAAGAAATCAAAGTCGTAGGTATAATCAAAGTCCCGTGATTGTACTCCATCCAATTTGGCGGCGCCAATGAAAAAGAATGCTATGAATAGAGCGCGTACAGTCTTCGTCATGGACGATCCCATGAGCATGTTAAAGTCCATGGCGGATCCTGGTATCTGCTGCTGCTCTAGTGACAGATGGGTATCGCGAGGCTGTGTATGTAGAATAAGTGACAGATGGGCCTCGCTCCCGCTCTCAATCAAACAGCTCTGATTGTCAGAGCCAAACGAGGAGCAGGTAATGTTATAACACAACACTATGGATAAACCCTATCCAGTCAACTGTGCTAATTAATAACTGCAGTTCCGGGTCCCGACGGGCTCTAAATTTAAATTTCAATGGCCCGGCAAGTTAAATTTAAATACCAAATTCAAATTCAATCCCTGAAGAGGTAGTCTAACTAGCCGGAGGAATTTTCTTGAAAGTTATGGAAATTCTAGTCATATTTAGAGAAAATCTGGCAAGGATTTTTGTAAATCCAAGTTATAGTTGTTAAACTTCAAAATTTTAAGTGTCTTAGACGTTTTTTATGGTGTTAATCCATTTCCACTATCAAAAACACTATTCAAACACTGCTTATACAAGATTTTTTGAAATTTTTTTGCCCAAATTCCAGTCACTCACTTTTTACCATGTGAACAAATCCTCCCACGATAAACAACTCCATCTCCAAATCCTGGTGACACGTCACACGACCCACAATAAATCCAATCTTACTAAACTAATGCAAGTTGCAGCTATGGTTAGACAGGCCAACGTGCCAAATTTATCTGTGCGTTTAAATTTGGGAAAAACAGTTTCGGGAGCTTATCCAATATTATATTGAAGAATATTACATATTTTATGCGGGTTTTTTAAAGGATTCTATTGAAATTTGTAAGTTCATTATTTTTTTTATTTTTATTTTTTATTTTGAAAGGATTGTGTTTTGAATTTAAAAGTAGATTTAGTATTTTTATCATGTGTAATGTAATAACAGAATTTTAAGTTAAAATGTGAATATTTTGATTAGTTGAAAAAGTCCAATTCATAACTCATTTAATTTTAGATGAGAATTGGAATTTTATTATTTGTAACCCTATTGAGTTATGAAGTAGAGGTTTTTTTATAGTATTTTTAATAATGTTGAGTTATAGAGTATAGTTTTAATTGAGGTTAAGTTTTAATAAAATAAAATCGAAGTAAAATTTTTTCATGGTTTTTTTAATAATGTTGAGTTATAGAGTTGTAATATCCTCCATTAATTTAAATATCTATTTTAATTTTAGTGCAACTAAATAGACTATTACTATTTATTTGAATTAGAAATTATTTTTGGAATTCAGTTATTGAAGAATAATATTTTATAGTTATGGATAAATACTATTTTTTTTTACTAGGTAATTAGTTATCTATTCCAAAACTAAATCCTAGAATATATTACAGAAAATGAACAAGAGGATGGGGATTTTGAGATCAGGGACAAAATTAGAGGTTGAAGGGTCAGACACTCTGAGAAATAGAACTCCTAAAGTCAGGAGTAGCATGGGGAAGATTGACCAAATCTGCTAATGTCATGGCAGGGAGGAATTAAGTGCAGATCTTGATTTTTGAAACAATCTGGAGTAGCGTAAACACATAAGAAAAAAAAAGAAAATCTCTGGTATAAGTTATATTATATTTTTGCATTCTAGCTTATTTGTTAAGGCTGTGAGTTATTTTTTTGCATTCTAGCTTATCTATTAAGGCTCTGTTAATAATATGTGAGTTTTTTTTTTGCATTCTAGCTTATCTGTTAAGGTTGTGTTAATAATAAGGGACTGCTCGAAAAACTTATCTACAGGGTGTCTGTTATTTTAAAGTATGGAGCAAATATGTTAGTATCATTTTCATTTCCCAATCATTTCATTAAAGAATACACAAAGTAAAGATAGAGAAACTAGAAGAAAATCCTCTATGTAACTATAGAAGAACTATTAAAAGATATCTTGATTGTTACTGAAATATCTTGATTGTTACTATTGTACTTGGATGTAAAAGTAATTTAAAAATTTCCTAAATACATGATAAAAATGGGAATAACAGAAGTCCGTGTACATAGAGTAAAGAAAACGGAAAGAAGATAAGTAAATTCCTATAACATGCAGTAAATTAACAAATGACAAAAATAATTCCTCTAAAAGATAGGATTCCTGTAGTCATGACTTTCACACTAATGAATAGAATTAACTTTTATTCAAACATGAGAAATAGTTAGAATAGTCATTTAAACAAGGGTATTTTTCTCAAGACAAGAAGAAATCAAATATATCATAATTTTACTTGGTTCCCACATGGGATATTGTAGTCCAATTCCATGTAAGGTAAGTCCATGTGGAGCAAGTACTTCATCTACTTGCGCAAAGCCTCATAGCTACAAACAAAAAATCTCAACCAGAATGATAGGAATCAGAGAAAACTTATCTTACAAGCATAAACGAATTTATAGTTTTAACCTAGAAACCTTGAGTATGTCCAAAGATCAGTCAAGAAGTCTTTTCATTTATATTTTCTTAAAACAAATAGCAATAATAGACGAGATTCACATTTAGAAATAGAGTAGGCAATTTGAGGGTTCACTCTGAATGATAATAAGCTTGTTTTGGATAACTTTCGATATTCCAAAGGCTTAGCATTACACAGAAGAAAATGAAAAGAAAACCTTGCTATTAAAATAAGAAAGTCTTCATCTCTAAAGTATTACCATAAAAGAGTTCATGCGACAAATAGTCTAGTGACTTGAGTATATAAGGGCGACCAACCTTCATAAGTGCCAGACCCCTCACCTTCGACCGATGCTGTAAGGTTCTTTTAAACTTAAAACAACATTCAGTACAAAACTAACCACGGAGTTTCGACTCCTGCGGTCTCAAATTTCCAATTGAGAACTAGTACAGACTCATTATTACCCATTTAAAATAAGTATCACAAAATTTAGCTAAATAGTCAGGTCTTGAACAACCTATGCTAATTTTAGAACTGGAAGAGAATCAGAATACCCGGAAGGGATGTGAATATTGTAGCTGACTAAAGAGTTTGTCGCAGACCCAAACAAAACCCCTGTTCCCAGAGATCTTTGCCTTGCACCATGACAGGGAAATAGTGTTAGAACTGATGACTGAGTCAAGCATACCAGGGATTGACTATAACATTGTAAAATCAAAACGAAACTATGAATAAAACCTTAATAATTATTACCTAAATAAGATATGCATATATGCCCTGCCTCTATCACCTGTGTTCCAGAATAATGACGGAGTCTTAGAACCCTTCGTGAGTGATCATGATGCCAGAACAAGGAGAGAATAGCGCAGAGAACCTAAACTACAGGCGGGAACCTAGAGCCCTCGAAGCAAAAAAATGACCAAATGAGACCCCTCAGCTGAGAAATGAATGCCAGACAACTAGTGAACTGTTCGATCTGGCCAACTGCAGAGAATCGTCGATGGAGGAGCCAAATTTTGAGAAGCATTGTTGAAAGAAGGACAAATGGAAAACCCTCAGGTAGCCAGAAAGACCAAACTATCATAGGATTAATATGCACGCGATCCATGGTAGAGACTGAGGCAAGGTCCTGTACATCTAGCACCTAGGCCAACCATGTACCCAATGCAAATTAATTCCTCAGTGAACCAACATTAATGTAGGAGATTTAATTCATATGTTTGAAATCTTTGTTAAATTAACATCATACTTAAACGATAAACTATTGTGTTCAATATGATTTCGGCATGTGATTTCGATAATAGTTTTTTAATTATGTAAACAAATCATTCGAAGTTGGATTAATAGTTGAAAAGAACTTTAGCCATAATCATATAGTAATTGGGTCAAAATATATGTATATAAATTATTTTTGTTTGTTGTTTTTATACTTGTTATTTATGGAGGTGTTACTTATGGTATCAAAGTGAACTCAGGTTTCCAAAACTGAGACCTTTGGGGTAAGAAATAACAATTTTTATGACGTGCATGTAGGAAGCAACAAAGTTCAGTATGAGGTGAACCATAAATCTACCACCTGGTTCCATAATGGGGAAATCATTTTAGGAAGGCAATCCATAGGTTTGGGTGTAGCTGGATGATGATACACAAAATCCGAACGCAGACCTTCGAACCATTGTCCAAGAACTGAAAGGTGATATGGTTCGACTCTGGGCAGACAATGAAAGACTGATGCAGGACCAAGAAAAAAATCTAAAGAGCTTATGAGATAGATAGAATCATCGTCCACTTGCCCCTTGTCTGGAGCACGGCCACACGACTGGGGAACAAGAATTATTAACTGAAAACATGGAGACAAAAAGAGGAGAAGAAAACCAGGAGGAAGAATTAGGAAACGTGTCAGATCAAAAGACAAAGAAGAAACATAAAATTGAACTCCAAGGAGAGTTTCAAAAAATCAAACCTCCTCTCTTTGAGGGGTAACAAGAAGAGGTTTCAGAAGCATGCTTAATTAATATGAACAAATATTTCCATTTGTATGAATATGATTACAATTTGTAGGTCCATCTGGCCATTTTCTAGCTTTAAAGGAAAGCTAAATTATGGTGGGAAGAAGTAAAAATAGTCCATGGAGTCAATGAACAAAGTATAACTTGGGATAAGTTCCAAACATTCTTCAAGGAAAAGTATTTGACCGAGAGATTTTATGATGAGAAAGTTAAGCAGTTCCATGACCTCCACTTGGGCCAAATGACCATGGATGAATTTATAACAAAATTCACCTCTTTGTTGCGATCTATTCCTTATATTTGTGAAGAAAAAGCCAAAGTACAGCGGTTTGTTAGCAGTCTTCCGTTATTTATGAAAGAATGGTTGGAGTTTGATAATCCAAAAACCATGGATGACGTCATTCGGAAAGCACGAATCTGTTAACAACAGAACAAACCAAAGGGAGATACAAGTAAAAGGTGGGAAAACAAGAAGGGAAATAAATTCATTTCTAGCCATAAGGGAAATAAGAACAATAATAACAAGGGACTATATAAAGGTCAAGGTAATGGAATGTGAATTTTAGAATAGTCCGGGAAATTTTGATATAGTCAATAGTTAAATTTATTATTGTTTGTTAAATTTTCGTCATATTCCAAAATCTCAAGATAAGGATGACCATTAGTTGATGTAAGGATTTTGATTTGGGAGCTGGATTGATTGCACAAATTGACGAAGGAAACGAAACTGAAGCGGTTCCTTTAATGAATTCTACCATTGCATATACAAAGCAAGGATGTTGAAACGGGTATAAAACTAAATTTTAGACAATGGATACAAAATTATCTCTTTATCTCTTGTCCACAGGCCACTGTGTACTCACTTTCCACCTACTTCTCTAGTGGGGATCACAATGGCCTTAGAACTTATAAAGTGGACATTAGAACTTATAAATATTTTTTTTTTTAATTATTAAATTAAATTTATTTAATTTCTTATTGGTGCAAAAGAGAGGGACTCTTATTTAGTAATCATTACTTCAGACTCCTCATTAAATAATGACAAATCATTTCCACCATGTAGAAAATGATAAGTGACATGACATGTTATTTTAAAGTCATAGTCTAACTAGCCCGAGGAATTGCTCAGAAAGTTATGGAAATTCTAGTCATATTTAGAGAAAATCCGGCAAGGATTTTTGTAAGCGCAAGTTATAGTTGTTAAACTTAAAAATTTTAGGTGTCCTAGACATTTTTCATGGTGCTGAATCCATTTCCACCATCAAAAACATGATTCAAACATTGCCTCTACAAGAATTTTTCAAATTTTTTTGCCCGGATTCCAGCCACTTTTGGTCATCTGGGCAATTCCTCCACCTCGGTAGATGACTCCTACTATAAATATTTTTTATAACTATTTACAAACAAATAAATATATCTTTCAATAAATACCTATTTAAATATGCATAAACTTTATATACATTAGACTTTATTGCTTCTTATTATGAACTTAATCTTTAGTACAATTAAAAAAAGTTATATAAAATACATAAAATTCTAATAAAGTATTTATTGAGTCTGCAATGTGTGAAATCATCTCATCGATTACGAGGCACTTAATTTTCATTCCTGTCATTTGAACATATGGTTACTGTGAATCAGGTTCCCAACATCGAGATGCATTTCAGACTTTCAAGGTAATAAATTTGCTAATTAAATTCTCTTTGGTGGTTCTATTCTCCATCGTGGTGTTAATATATTATCCATTGTAGCATTTTAATGTTGTCCATTTGTCATTAATATATTCTAGTAGTGATACCATACATTAGTCTAATTGCAAAAGTGGAAAGATGGATTTTAGTCTTTCAAGGTAATCAATTCACAAATTAAATGCTCTTTGGTGGCTCTATTCTCCATCGTAGTGTTAATATATTATCCATTGTAGCATTTTAATATTGTTTATTTGTCATTAATATATTCTAGCAGTGATAGCATACATTAGTATAATCACAAAGGTGGAATACTGGAATAATGATATCCATACGATAGTCTTATGGCGATGACTACAATACAGATATCCCATCTCCATGTCATTACATTATCTTTATTATTAATTAGGTTCTGAGCATCGAGATGTATTTCAGATGCAACCTGTCTTTCTGGGTAATCTGTGATTAAATTCATATCAAATTTTATACTCTTCCACTTTTCCTTAATGGAAATCACTAGAAGAATAGAGGTAGCAGGAACCTAGAAGAACAGTGGTAGTAGGAACCTATCACTAAAGAACTCATGTAGCAGGTAGCAGAGGTAATGGAACTGGAATTGAGTGATATCACGAGAAAATAGAGGTAGCAGGAACTGGAAAGAACATTTGTAGCATCTATGCAACTGATTGAAGGTATGGCTTGCTATAGTATTTGTACTTTTGTTTTCTCTCTTGTTTTATTTTGTTTCCTCTCTAGTTTTCTTCTGTTCAGTTTTCTCATTATAACTTTCTTTCCTCTGTGTTATTGTGTCTATTGTTCACTTTTCTCTAGTTTTCTTTTGTTTCCTCTCTGGTTTTCTTCTCTTCAGTTTGCTCATTGTAACATTCTTTCCTCTGTGTTGTTGTGTATGTTGTCCACTTATAGAGTGGATAACTCACTCCCACTACCAACGCTGTAGAATACACACATTACTTATATGTAATTAGACACTAGGGTTGTAAAATGCACATTGGTTATCTGCAATTAGGGTTTTTTCTCGGGTGTGATTTTAACCATCTACTATTTTGAATTGCTGATGAAAGAACCAAATGGTATTTCGAATCATTTTCGGTCGATGGTAACCGAATTTAGGCTGGGCTCAAATATTTTGTTGAAACTCTAAAATTTCCTAAATGTTATTGAATTGTACTTTAAATTCCTGAAATTCCACTCTGAAACTTTAAGTTGTGATAAACAATGTGGAACAGGTTGGGCTCAGATATTTTGGCGGAATTCTAAAATTTCCTGAATGCCATTGAACTTTCCTTTAAACTTCTCAAATTTCACTCTGAAAGTTTAAGTTGAGATAAACAATGTGGAAATGGAAATCACCGTTATTCGAATCTGGGCTCAGACATTTTCCTAAAATTTCTGCAAGGTCATTGAACCCTCT
Source organism: Pinus taeda (assembly GCA_000404065.3). Taxonomy (NCBI): domain Eukaryota; kingdom Viridiplantae; phylum Streptophyta; class Pinopsida; order Pinales; family Pinaceae; genus Pinus; species Pinus taeda. The sequence continues at coordinate 85,995 of APFE031491247.1, read as the reverse complement.
GTGTTAACATCAAACCAAGCTACTTTCATTCTCATTGAGTTTTAAAATTTCTCTAAAATCTAAACTAAACAATGTTGGAGATATGAGTATAAGTTTGGGTGATATTGTCAGTTATCACATTCTCACACAGTAAATAAAGTATAATACCAGATGATAAATACCCACTATGATAGTTTGTTGACTTAGGGCTTTGATTTCGTTACAATTCACTATCTAACACTAAATATCAACCTTTAGTGAGCAAACGGATAATGTTCTCAATTATTGCTTTTGGTAAGTGGAAATGCTTGTTTTAGATGCATGGGGAGCTGGGAACTCAAACTTCTTATTACAGTGGTATAGCCCACATTAATGTGGGGACTGCCAAATTTGACCAATTTATACACACAATCAGCTCTCTATGCCGAAGCAGGGTGTGAACCCCTATTTATGATTGTGGGGATGTATCAATTTATGGATGAATGTGGAGATTTTATTTTCTCTTTCTTTGGGTAAACTATACATATGGAGTGCTTTGAGACATGCTCTATTGATTTTCTTTAGCTTAACTACCAGGTTCAAGTCTCAAGGGGTAGTTATTTCAATAGAATTTCCTAAGTCATGCTCCTGGCCTCATCCACTTGAAACTAATGCAAGGAAATGGGCATCTGTCTCTCTATCTCACTCTTACTCTCTCACTCATTTGACTCTAGAGGAGTGTCTATTTCAGCAGAATTGCCTCTCATCCCTTTTGAAACTCATACCCAATGGGTGGGGAAGACCACAATGATAATGTAACCTGGTGGACAGTTAACATTATCTGGATATTCCATTGCCTTTTGTCTATCTGTTAGGTCTGTTATGTTTTTCAACGTTGTCACCACCTTTCAAAAAATGGAGAAACTAGAGGAGATAAATATGGAAAAATTGAAAATACATTTTATGTCCAAAGAATGGTTCCATAACGCCTTTTAATTTTGCTCTCCTAAAGGTTCCACCGATATTGACAGTTGCAGAGGAGATTCACTCAAGGATTTCAGAGATGTTTTGGTTATTTTTGTCTCAATTAGATACCATCATTAGAAAAGTATCATCAAAGAAAATAAATTATGTAAAATTTTAATTTTAATTTTAAGTTATAGTGTTTAAGGCACACAGTCTTCAAGTGTTCGACACTGCCCAATGACTCTGTTAAAGAAACTGGCCCATTAAATCATAAACGTTGGCACTGGAAAAAGGATTTAAGCGGTATTTCTCTCCCACTAAACTTACAGTACTATATTTTTTGACTTCTCCTTTTTTTCCATTCTTGATAATGTCAAATAATATTGTGCTATGTTGTATGCATAGTTATAGATTAAGGAACTAAGTGATGCTACTTCAATTAAAGATGCTACTAGCCAATTGCTTGCCACTTGAGAAATATCACTTGAAAACACTCACTCTTCATTCAATAATAGATCAATAAGTCACCACAATATCATGTAGCTCTAGTTAATTTATGTGATTAGAGTGTTTTCACCTTATGAAACAGTGCTTAGGAGCCAGTGACCTTTAAGAACATGTAAGCACAAGTAATGAAAGACCACTAACAACACTTCAAATAAGAAGCAAATTGACTATAGATATAATGCAAGTGGATTTAAAATAGGAGGAAGTTTAGGGTTAGTATCATCACATGCAATGTAATCAATCATTAGAGGCTACCTTTTAAGTTGCAAAATGCAAGGTATAAGAGACAAGAAGAAAATTTCAGAAGTGTAAAGAATGCAACAACTCCTAAAAGTGCCACTGTCAAGGTGAGATAAGCCTACTCCAGCTTACCATTCAGCTTGGGTGAATCAACTATGACTAAATTTAGATTAGTGAAAGAATTAGTAAGCTAGTAGATTAGTTTTCCCTTTTAAATCAGAGGATAGAGGATGCTAAGGGACCAAAATCCCAAGCTTCCAAAAGAAAGATTCGCTTCTATTAATGAAGCTAAAAATGAAGAAGTCTCTTAGATAGAAAGAAGTTTCTTTTTCTTTAAGAAGATTTACAATGTAATGAAGTTACAAATGAAGAATCCTCTTAGACAGAAAGAAGGTTCTTCTTCTTTAAGAAGATTTACAATAACCATGACAGAGATCTCCTTGGGAAGCAAAATTGATTCAAATGTAATCTCATATTGAAATCTTTCAAGAATTCAGTGGATCAACCTTCAATTAATGTTAGCCTTCAGCAATGATTAATATAGTCTATAATGCTTACGGCCTATGTGAGAAAGAGGCCTTCGAGGGTCACAACAAATAGGGAGAGTGGACCTTCTAGGAGGAACTTTTCAGCTTCTACAGAACACAAATGATATGCAAAAATGATGCAAGGATTTCTACATAAAATTACTACGGGTTAGTTGATAATTTTGACAGTGAAATTGAGGTCTCTTCAAAGCCAAATCAGATGACCAACAAGAAATGACACAAACACTACAAAAAACTGATACAAACCCTTTACGACCACTCCAGAAAATGATCACAAATTTTTAGTCAAATCTTATTCTAATTCAGGGGTAATTCTTTGTTAAGTTTTTTATGCTTCATCTTGTCTAGAATCAATTTAAACCCTCTTTCAAGTCATGCCTAATCATCAAAGAAGGAAAATATAAATGGAGCTCATAGCTTTGAGAGGAATAACTCAAAATTAGACAAATATTAGACTCACGGTTACCCCAGGAGGTGGGATTGGGTGGGGAAAGAAACATTCTGAAAGTTTTCCAATACACAAGACTAGTTTGAGCAAAATGCAAGCTTAATCAAAAGAATGAATTTAACAAACTCAAGCACAAAGAATCTTAGCTATCAATGTACATAGGACAAAAATTTATGAATATTTGATATCATATAGTCACATGCCCAAGTCATATCCAAGTTTTCCACAACTATCTTCAATTGGCATACTTGACAATTTTAGCATTTTAATAATAGCAAGGTAATCATTTATATATCATGTTATTCATAAGGAAATATTTCTCTTGAGAAGCCTTATCAAGGAGTGGAATCAAACATTGATGTTTCTCACACTCTTGGCATTGCCACAATTACTAGTTTCTGATTCTTGATATTGAAACCATCAAGCATGTTGAAAATGAGCATCTCTAGAATAACTCGAGCATGCATATAGCATAGCACAATCGTATTTGACATTGTAAAGAATGGAACAAAAGTAGAAGTAAAAAAACCTAGTACTGTAAGTTTAGTGGGAGAGCAATACCACTTAAATCCTTTTTCCATTGCCACCGTTTAGGATTTAATGGGTCAGTTTATTTAATAGAGTCATTGGGCAATGGAGAACACTTGAAGACTATGTGCCTTAAACACTATAACTTAAAATTAAAATGAAAATTTTAGATAATTTATTTTCTTTGATGATACTTTTCTAATGATGGTATCTAATTGAGACAAAAATAACCAAAACATCTATGAAATCCTTGAGTGAATCTCCTCTGCAACTCTCAATATCGGTGGAACCTTTGGGAGAACAAAATTAAAAGGTGTTATGGAACCATTCTTTGGACATAAATTGCATTTTCATTTTTTCCATATTTATCTCCTGTAGTTTCTTTATTTCCTAAAGGCAATGAATTCCAAGGCATATTGACATTTTCATTAAATTTTTATGCATCATGAATTTTCATTATCAATTGAACTCCATGCAATACTTTTTCTCTGGGCCAATCAATTCCATGGCATATTGAAATTTTCTCTAAATTTTTATGCATCACGCATCTTCATTATCAATTGAACTCCATGGCGTACATTTTTTCCTGGTCAATCAATTCCATGGCATATTGACATTTTCATTAATTTTTTTAAATTTCATGCAGGCCAATCAATTCCATGGTATATTGACATTTTCATTAGATTTAAAAAGAAAATCTCGGCCAATAAATTCCACAACATATTTTGTGGTAGCATTAAAATAAATCCTATCCTATTTGATGAGAAAAATGCTTTGGGGATTTTTAGGATCTATTGAACTCCATGGCATATTCCGTGATAGCATCAAAATAAAGCCAATTTTGTTTGACCTTTCAATTTGTCACCTATAAACCAAAAAAATACTTCCAGGCTATGTTTATATTGTTTTGTTGCATGCAGCTTTTTATTGTGGACTATTGATGAAGGAGAATTGCCCTTTAGTAGAAATAGAATGACTTTGCAATCTTAATCAAATTTATGTTGTTTATATGTGCACATGCATCTGTCCATGCAAGTTTTAGTAAGAAAGAATAATCCTTACACCAAACATTATGATAATAGAGAAGGCCAATTCTTATTTCTTAGTGCTACTTTTATTCGAAAACAAATCTTTCTGTGCCTGGTTTAAAATTTTAAAAAGTAAAATATGTCATAGGATCTGGATATCCTGCTATTATTTTACATAGAAATACTCACACAAATTAACTTAAAGAAAAAATAGAGGCAAGCAAACCAAGAAAACATACTCTCCAAGTCACTAATAAGTTGAGCATTAAGAAAACCCAAGTTACCACTTACCAGTAAGCCTAACATAAAACAGAGGAAAACCAAGCAAGAAAACATACTCTTTAGGTCACTAATAAGTTGAGAATTAAGAAAAACTAAGTTACCAGTCACGAGTAAACCTAACATTCAGGGTCTTAGAAAACAGCCTAGCTACAGTTAGATGTTCTACATGTTTTCATAGTTGCAATAAAAAAGTACCATGACGAAAGAACACATTATGCTATATGCATCCCTGCTGCAAGATTAAAAGCCATAAGGACTACAGAACTTGAATCTTTGCTCAATTCACCAATGTTGAGCACATCTTGATGATGTGCTTGATACATCTGAAGCTTATTCTTGTTATGAGAGTACACCATACACTTAATTTATGTTTTCCTACTTAATTGATATATTTAAGCTTCTTTCCAGTAAAAGAGTTTACTCATTTGTTTAAACTTTCTCAAAACATATTGAATATCTTTTGCAAATTTATTATGTGATACTCAATGAGTAACTTGTGTAGATTTATCGTCATAAGAAAAATGACCATTTATTTGTGTTTAGAACTTGCACTTGCTCAATCTTAGTGGTTATTTTTTGGAACTTACTAGGTGATTGGAGTATTGAATTCACGGCGTAGTGGATCTTGCAATAAGCGAAATCATCAGAAAAATAGAGGTAGCAAGAAGTGGTTGTGAAAGAACATGTGTAGCATCTGTGCTACTCATTGAAGGTATGGCTTCCTGCAATATTTGTACTTCCATCTTCTCTCTAGTTCCCTTTTGTGCATTTTCCTCATTGTCACTTTTTTTGTTGTGTGTTGTTGTGTGTGTTTTAGATTTTAAGATGAATATGTCTCATGCTATCAATTTTTATACATTTATTTAGGTTAATTCACTATATATTAATTTTCTTTTGGTTAGCAATGGATAATATTGTTCAATGAGAAGAAGAGCTGGTAGGAAGATTGTAGTTCCAATTTGCATCTCCATGCTTTCATTCTAGATGATTATGGTGGCAAAGATTGCCTCTCTATTGTAAATGGTATATGTTTTGTTTTTGCATAAAAAAATTCATGCATTAATGTATCCTTATTTAATATTTCAGAATAATTTTTTTTTCGGTGTCTGTTAAAATCCTGTAGCAAATGGGAAGTCATAGAATGATTTTTAACCTACCTGTTACCACATGAATTGTCACCAAATAGAGCAAGACGTGCATTTGAAAACAATTCTATGGAACTTGGAAAATAAACCAGTATCACCTTAATTTATCTTCCCACCCTTAGGGATGGTCCAAGATTGCTACAGAGGCTTCCCTGTAAAAGATTTATCTTCTATGGCCTATGGTGCCCAACAACAAAAGGTATGGCTGATCCAAGTCTTATAATCGGATATAATATGATGATGATTTGTTCTAGTCAAGCTGAAAATAAATATAATCAATAGAACAGAAAGTGAACACACCAAGAACATATCTATATTCATGGCCTACACATTATGTGTAATCATGCTGTTACAAAGTCTTGCTTTAGGTGAATTAGAACCATCTCACTTAACTTGTATTTCTTGTCAACAACATCGTTTCTCTTCTCGATAGTTTGTTAAAGTACATGGCTTTCGTGATTTCCTCATCATCTTCCTTTCTATAGGTTCCTTCATGCTTTCGTTGTATGTCATAAGCTATTGGTTCGACATATAGAAACTTATATGGAAACATCATTGCTTTCTTTTGCAGGGTCTCTTTGCAAATACGTAGGATTAAGAATGTCAAGTTAGTTGCAAATTCTATTCCACTTTGCTCCTGCTTTTGTTTCATTGCAAATACAACTTCCCTATCCTATTCCAAATTCCCCAATCTTGCAACAACAAGACAATTGCATCTAGCTATCCAATTTCAACAAAAAAATTCACAAAATAAGAATATAAGCATGTCTGAAATAATTGATGTTGATAGTTACAAACCAAAAAAACAATGTGGCAATGATGTGACTATTGATGATGTCTTGAACACCAACAACCTTTTTAGACTCGAAGCATTTTCATACAGTCCAGGCAATTGTCTTTTCAATGCAATTGAATTCCTTTTGCATTTTTGATATACATCCACTGAATTGCAAAATGGCACAATAAACCACTTCCTGAAGTGCCTTGAACAAGGTCACATAGAAGCACTAGAATCATTCAATTATGAGCTAGCACCTGATATCCTATATCAACTTCATGGAATTTGTTATGTCAAAACATATTTGCGAAGAATGTGTCTTCCAGCTTCAAATGGTCCTATTGATAATGAATGAGGACTATGGGGAGACACATTTTGCATACGTTGGATAGCGAAATGGTTGAACTTAACAATAGGAATTTTGTCGTTAACAAAAAAAAAGTATTTGCTATTCAATTCAAACAAAACAACAAATCCATTGCATATTGTTCCATGATGAGAACCCCTTTAATGGGCACTATGAACCATTGTTATACAAAAAAATAGCTCAATCAATTGTAATATGCAATGAATACCTTTCTCCTCCCTGCAAAGATCTACAAACCTATTGGGAAATAATGAATGATAAAATGTAAGGCCACAGATTTCATAAAGCAACAAACACTATATCCATTTGTGGAGATAGTATGTTCTTTGCAATTTTTCATTTGATTGGACCTAAATTTGATGTAGAATCCTTAAGACTTTACATTGTGCAGTCATTCTGTAATTCGATCATGTGTAATGCAAACACTGCGTTGCATTGTCTACAAAAATATCTATCAAAAGATGTCATAAAAACTCAAAAAAAGTTGCAAATTGGCAAACATACATTATGAATATGGCAATGCCATTTGAAAAATGTTGAATAGAAGGCAGGCCATTTTTTTTGCAATGGGTAGAAATATTATTCAAAGTAAACATACAAGAATGGTCCATTATAACTAGGAGCATTGTCAATTACTACCAATGCAAGAACTTTTCAAGTCAAACATACAATATAGTGTCATTTGAAATAGATGCATTTCACACCCATTACACACCTTTGTCAATAGATGGACATACCAATAGAAGCAATGTACATTGTCAATTTCTTACACTAGAAACAACATCATTACATACGCAACATGGACCTATGTCAAAAAATGCACATGTGCATGAAGACAAATTGCAATATGGTATTACACCAATGACAGAAGATAGAAATAATAGGTCCAATGTTGTATATTAAAACAACTATCATGATTATAGACAAAAAAATATAAAATTTATGCAAACAAAAATCATTGAATAAACATAATTTCTTATCCAAGAAAAACCCTATAACAATTTACCTAACCAACATAGAGGACACACCTGAGAAAAAATGTCCAATATGTAAACAATTATAGTTTCACAAGAATATGAATACGATTGGAAAAGACTTCGAACAAATATATGTAAATTTATCTAAAAACAGAGAAACATGCCCAAGAAAGTAATTTGCAAGGTTTGCAAAACAACACTTCGAAATGGAAAATTGCCACAATTTGTTGTACCTGAGAACATCAGGCAGAACAAACCATTTCCAATTGTAGCCACACTCTCAGAACTTGAAGAATGTCTTGTAGCATTAAGAATTACATTTGCATAAATAACACAATGGGGCCACAAATGATCACAAATGGGTTTAACAGGATCGATCATCAATGTTCCTGTCCAAACAAACATTGTTCAAACTGTACTTCCACAATCTATGGAAAACACAACAACAGTTGTTGTTGCATTGAAAAGACGATTGGAATATAAAAAATGCATTTCAAACAGGAAAATTCCGTGTGCATATTGTCAATGTGACAACATTAAAGGAACTATGTTCTCTGTTATCACTCCAAAAATTTCTCTAGAAATTATTAAAGAAAGAAATGTTCAGAGGTAACCACAAACCTACTTTGGAGATTAGGATCTAGCCTGCCTAATTCTCAGAGAGGGCTCTCTCTTTATGATTTAACTTTGTCTTAGTTAATTGATTTTAGGCTAGTTATTGTTGGAATTGCGTTTTGATTTGAATTTGGGTGGTGGGATCACTTACTTAGATGAACAGAGGGTTTCTTTTACCATTGTGCTATGGTGTCAAATTCCAGACAAACAGGACCGGATCAAGTTCTAAAAAACAGTGTCTATAAGCCAAGATGGAGGAGTTACTGTAGGTCTCAAAGGCTAGATAGTGAAATGGTTTCCAATTGGATCTAGGGATCAATTAAGGGTTCCTTAGACCGGATTATGAAGAGAAATGCAAGAGGTCAACTGGATGGGAGAGCAATTAAGGGTTATCAAATCTGGATATCAGAGGAAAACATAAAAATGATTAACTATGCAAAATAGAGTGTACTTAAAAAATTCTGAGTTAAATTTCCAATTAATTCATTCAAACTTGGATAACATTTAAGTTGATGAAACACATAAGAAAGTAACAAAATCAGAAAAAGAAGATACTTCACTGTAATAGCTAATCTCATGAATCCTGTAATGCAATATTTTTATTACTTGCTCCAATTTGTTGACTTGAAAATTGGTACAATAACCCTTAGGTTTAAGATCAAAATAACTCTACAAATGTATAGCAATCCACACTGAATACTTCGAATTATGAAGTATTTATACAAAAATATTTTACAACATATCCCAAACTGTATTGGGAACTAATCTAGGAGAAAGAAAAATCTTCATGCAAGAAGATAGGGACAGTTATTGAATTGATGCTTGTTGTCCCTGCTTATTAGGTTGTGCTGGCTTTGTTCTTTGATCTTTTGCCTTTTAATTTGATTTTTTGTTTGGTCTTCATACTAGATGCTCTATTTACTCTGGCCTTTCATCTGATACACTTTGACCTGGCTGACCTGTCAATATCCTTTTATTGTTCCCTTTTACTTTTATTGTACATTTTACATTTTTACTATGTATTTCTACAGTAAATCATTTAGTTCTTCCCATGTCTCAACATCTGGTAATTGGATATTGAGCATCTTCCTGTAGATCTCATCTGGGTTTGTATACTTGGCAAAAGTAGGCTTATTGACAACAGGTTTTTTTACCTCATGCTGGAGGTAAAACAAATTCTCAAAAGTTTGATACAATACTTTGCTAGTAGTTATACCCTTCATGGATGAAGTATTCACCAGATATCTAGTCACTTCTCGGATTTTTCTATTATAATCCTCATGTGTCATCAACTTATCATTTATAACCAAGGGATTCGGTAAACCATTTTGCCTTAAAATCTCAAATTTGACCATGAATCTGTCAATGGTCAGTTGCATGGTTTGGCACTTATCCTCTAGGTTCAACATCAAATTCCTCTTTGTGAGGACTCTTTTAACCTCCAAAATTGTATCTGTTCTATCATGTATCTCTAATTCCTACAGCTCATACTTGTTCTTGGGGTTGAGGAAGTGAATGATCCTTGTAGCTTCCTCTGGAATGTCTCCAAGTTCTGCTTTGACTCTTTGAATGGCTTCTGTAGCTTGCTTTATTAAATGAATCTATTTAATAATAACCTGTATGGATGGCCAAATATCATTGATAGAGTCAATGATATTGGCTCACAGTTGCTCCTTAGCTTGACCTAGAGGTTCATTTAGTGTTAGTTTCTTCTCCAGGATTTTGATTCTTTCGATCATCCTTGTAAACTTTTGTTGTTCTTCTTTGTGCGTGATTTGGTCAAGTTTGTAATCTATTTCCAGGTTGTTCACTTTCTCCTTAAGCCTATTCATCTCAATGGTCTAGATGGACATTTCTTCCATTGCTTTGATCAACCTGTTTGCCTCATCACCTATAGACCCTGTTGTTGATGTAGTTGGTGTAGATGCTGGTAGTGTTGTGGCCATTGGAGCTGTGGGAGCCAAGGATGCTGCCAAAGTAGAAGGTACAATAATGGTAACTGTTGGGATAACAGTTGCAAGGGCATCATCAAGACTAGCTTGCTTTAGCTGAATCAAGCCATCCAATTATTTGTCCATCTCCTTTAACTTATGATTCAGTTGTAGCACTAGGTCCATCATCTCTTCATGATTTGCTTGGCTCTCTAGGACCTCCTTTGCTTTTGGGAGTTGTAAATGAGGCAGCTTAAGTTGTTTCTTAATGGTTGCTATATCCTCATTCTTCTTTTTTACCAATTTCTTAGTAGCCTTAATGTCACTTGGATGATGGCCCAGTTCAATGACCAAGTCCTCCAATGATTTTATTGTGTGGTCTTTGGCCTATGAGGAGGCCTTCTACAATTTATACTGGGTTGTTACATTATCTAGTGAGTCCTATAACTGTGTGTAGCCATGGCTTTTTCTATAAGGCTGGAGTAAATAATTTCTCCAACCTGCTTGTGGAACTCTATCTGGTCAATGCGATGAACATCCCTGGCCAACACCTCAAAATCAGTGTTCTTATAGTCAGTCGAGGTGTTTGGTTGTTGAACAATGGGCTACAAAAATGATACCTGCATCTTTCCTACTTTGATGTCAAAGGCTGACATCAACCTGCTCTGGTTGGTTGGTATATGTTTGAAGTATTGGGCATATGTCTCTTCCTTCAACTTCTCATTCCTCGTCTTTATTTCTTTGTACCTATCTTTGATGTCCTTTTCTCTGTCAGCTGGCCTGGCAAAGGAAGAAACCTCAACACTTTGTTGTCTCTCAATCATTTGAGTGTTGGAGGTTGATGGATATTGTGTTTCACCTAATGCAATCGTGTCTTTACTTCTCTGCCCCATTATTTTAGTGTCAGTTATTTCCACTGATTCAATGTTCTCCTCCTGTCCAGAGACATGATTCAACTTGGGCCTTTTTCTAAGCCCAAACAGTTCAATTGTAGTCTCCATGGTAGAACTGGATGCCTCTTCCCTATTCCTCTTTGGATTATTCTCATCATTGGCCGGGGTATTTAATACAGGATGAATATTCATTGGTTCCCCTAGTTCTGGAACTTACAGGAAAGAACTCTGGTGAAATTGCTTTTCTAGATCAATGAGTGTGTTGTCTACATCCACAACTATGCTCTCCATATCAATCAATGTGTTTCGCGACCACTCAGACTGGTTTGGAAAATGTTCAATGTCAGGTCTTGGGTGGTGGATGTAAGGTCCCAATTTTACCCTGAGTCTTAGCTTGTTTATGACCCCATTAGGGTCATACTGCCACATGAAGCTGTTGTTGAATTTCATCTGTTGTAGTATCCTGTCAGGCTCTAGTCTAGCCTCCTTGTTATTGAAAATGAATGGGCCCAATTGGTTTTTCATATTAAACTGGGTCTTCTTCCTAGTAAATAGGAAGTGGACCTCATCAGAGTTGATGATTTTTATAAAATACTCAAGCACAAATATCTTCATAGCGAGGTATTTGGGCAACTTATAAGGGGCTAGTTGGTAGCCATAAACCCTGATCTCAATGTGGTTCTAGTACAGGTACCAGTCTCCCACCTTGCTGTTCTTAGCCAACTGTAGCACACTCTTGATTTCTTTGTTGATTCTAGGTTGAGTGTTACAGGCCAGCATGTTCATGACTGGGTATACAAAGAAACCTATGAAATATTTATATGTAAATGCTATGGAGTATTTATGGATCAAGGGTGTCCAGAAGACTACTGATCTTTCTTTTCCCTTGGTATCTAGCTTCTGAATTCTTACAAGGAACTTATCTGCTTGGTAATAGAAAAACATGTGAAATAACACTTAAGAGTATTTGAAAACTCTTTCAGTGGACAGTCTTGTGAATTGTTCATGCATCCTATCTGCAATGAACTGAGCATAATTGTACATGATAGTAAGAGGCTTGCCTAGGGTGAAGATGGATAGGAAGGCTAGGATAACCTAACCCACATTCTCATTTGTGATGTATCCTAAGATGCAGGAGAACATGGTGATTATATGTCTACCTATTTCTGAAAAAATGGTAGCAGCATAAGGTGGAGTAACTGTAGGAGTATGGCGGTCTTCAATGATGAAAGTCTAGAAGATTTTCCTTGTATTAACCAGGTATAGGGTGATATATAGGTCCAATAGGTCTCCGTTGGATAGAGGGGTCTAATAAGGGCTAGGTTGGACTTGAAGCATTTGGTTGATGGACTCTAGTGTAATGGTGAATAAGAGCTACTGGTTTGGAGCAACAATAGCTATATGGCTAGGGATATAACAAGCATGACAAAAATGTACGATATTAGGGAATGGGTGAACTTCTGGGAATAGGCATTTGGGTGAATTGGATTCCCAAATGTGGATGTCATTAGCATGGTTTAGGAATCTATCCTTACTCCAGCAATGGAGCTTCAGAAGGTGGGTTGGGGTAGCAGTGTCTCTTATCTGGAAATCCATGTTTGCTAGTGCCAAATGATCGATGTCCAAGTGGGGGGTTAACATAGGTCTGACATCCAGAGAAGTCTGGGAAGCCATTTTTAGGGGGAAAGGTGTGAATTAGGCTTGTGTAGGCTGTAGAAATGAGGCTTTGAAAACTATGGTGCAGTGAGAGGGTAATTTGCAGTTTGCAAAAGAGGGGTTTAGGTATTTAGGTGGAAATACTCTTCAATTTAAGGGAAAATCAATTAAATTCAATTAAATAATCTTTGAATTAACTGTAGGCTTTCAAATTGAGAGGGTCATTATGGTTTTTTCTCAAAAAATTGGAAATTGGTGGTTCAGGCCGCAAACTAGTTTTAATGGTGACTGTAGATGGTACAGTGGCTCCAGCTGTGCACTGGATACTTGAATAGGGCGTCCGGAGCTTTTTCGGGAGGTAAACGACTGTCAATTTCGATTGCAGAGGCTTAGGGTGGCGTAGGAAGGTTAGGAAACATTCACAGTGCAAACGAGCGAGAAGAGTCGGAATGGGCTTCTTTGGCCTTTTAACTGGCAACGGTTAGAATTTGGCGTGGAATTTATAAATGAACAGTGGATGGTTTTGGCTTTTTGTGGGGAGGAGATTTCAGGGGCCATTGCAACACTTTTGGAGAGCGGGCGGTATTTCCTTGAGAGCATGTGCTTTCACCTGGCGCTGCCACGTAGCAGAATAGGGGCCGAGCATCAATATACCCCTCATCCCCAATCGAAACAACTAAGTTGACTTGGCTTCGAATGTGTGCTAACCGTTCCAGATAATAGTAAGGACTACACCTTTCACAATCAAATAATCAAACAATACTTCCGTAAGGGTTAGACTTGCTTTTCATGAAATAAGTTCCATACAGAGATCTAAAGTTCTACTAGTGTGTCGCCAATCTTGTAGCGGATACAACAACCCTCCAAAATTTTGGCTCGCATGAAAATTTCAGAGCCTACCTTCAATCCTACAATGAAGGGTCCTTGGTCACTTGTTGGTAAGCTGGTGATCTCAAACTTCCCCTCCTTCATCTTAAGAGTTGTTCATGTTCATGTTGGGTTGTGTTATATTATTTTCACAAGTAGCGCACATAGTTAACCGGGGGGTTAGAGGGGGGGTGGAGCCCCCCCTTCGTTGCACCGATTGTGTAGCAGGGGGATCACAGGGGGTTTGAGGGGTGTAGGTAACCCCACTCTATGGGGTCTAGGGTAGCGCCTCGAAAAATTTTGGTTTTGGATCCTATGTTAGGTTGGGTAGACCCACGTATGCTTTTGTGCGTGATTTTCGCACATGGTTTTGGACCCGATGGTTTTTGTTCCATGGTTGTGGACGTGATGGTTTTCGGTCCATGGTATTGAATGCTTCGGTATGTATAAATATGTATTTTAACATTGAAAGGAACAATAATGAAAAATCAAGTTGGTAGTCCCGGTTTTGGGATCTAGGGGAAATCTCTGTGTATATGTGTTTTATGTGTTATGCTCTCCCATTGTTTATTTTCTGTGTTTTAGAATTCATATGCAGGTAATTTTTGTACGAGGTTAAAACCTAAATTTGGTATCAGAGTTGTTTTGGCTTCAAGGGGACGCCTTTGTTACTGAGGGGTTTCGCTCGGGCCTGTGGTAGACCCTGTTCAGTGGGAGATCTGCAGGATCGATTCTAGCAGTGAAAGAAGATGGTGAGCAGTGGAAAGATAGAGGTCGAGAAATTTAATGGTCAGAGTTTTGAGTTGTGGAAACTCAAGATGGAGGATTTGTTGGTGGATAAAGATCAATGGATCGTGGTAGATCTAGGTACTAAACCAACGGGAGTGTCCGATGAAGAATGGAAGAAGTTGGATCGGAAGGCTAAGAGCACAGTACAATTGTGTGTCTCAGATTTAGTATTGTTGAATGTATCAGGGGAAGCTACAATGAAGGCTTTGTGGGCAAGTTAGGGACTTTATACCAATCTAAGTCTTTGGTGAATAAACTGCTCCTACGGAAAAAGTTGTATAACCTGAGGATGAAAGATGGAGACTCGATGACAGAGCATCTGAACACATTTAATACAGTGGTAAGTCAGCTATTATCTATTGATATTAAAATTTCAGATGAAGATAAGTGCATCAATTTGTTGTGTTCTCTACCAAATTTGTGGGATAGTCTGGTTATTGCAATAGGTAGCAATGCAACTGCCTTGCAGTTTGATGAAATAGTGTCATCCTTGCTGACGGAGGAGATGAGACAGAAAAATATGGAGAGCCAGAATGGTGATGCCTTGTTTGTACGAGGACGGTGCCAGAATGAAAACAAAAATAAGTCCTCAAGTGGGAGATCTAAGTCTAGAGGGAGATCTAAATCTCCAGGAAAACCTGTAAAGGTGGTGTGCTGGAAATGCGAAAAGGAAGGGCACTACAAAAGGGACTGTAAATCTAAAGCTGTTGATAAAGGAAAGGGATCTGATGATTCGCCTTCTATAGAGGCGAAAACAACCTCAGATGAATGTGGGGATGTGTACTTGGCTTCTTCAAGTACACATGTAGATCATGAGGCATGGTTCATTGACTTAGGTGCATCCTTTCAGTTCACTCCCCATAGAGAGTGGTTCTACGAGTATGAGAAATACGATGTTGGTGATGTCTTCTTAGGGGATGATAGGAAGGGTAGAATCGTTGGTCGCGGAAAAGTAAAGTCGAAGTTGCAAGGTGGAAGGGTTAGAACACTTTCGGGTGTTCTGCATATTCCTGCATTGGCTAGAAATCTGATTTTTGTAAGCAAGTTGGATGATGCAGGTGTAAAAATAGTGTTCGAGAAGGATACCCGCAAGATGGTTTAGGGAGCACTGGTATTGATGCTAGGAGTTCGGATTGGAAATCTGTACAAGCTGTAAGGTAGCACGGTTTTTGATGGGTGCAATAGTTCTGTAGTTCCTGAAAGTAGAGCAAAAAATATAGTGGTCTCTGGGGAGAAGACCATGTTGTGGCATCAAAGCCTTAGACATATTGGAGAGAAGGGCCTTCGAATACTTCATGGTAAAGGTATGGTAAAAGGTATGAGTAATAGCTCTCTAGACTTTGATTTCTGTGAAAATTGTGTATATGGAAAGCAGAATCATGTGAGTTTCCCCTCTGGTGATAAGAGGGCGAAATAGATATTAGAGCTTGTGCACAGTGATGTGTTTGGACCTGTGAAGGTTCCATCACTGGGTAAGTCTGTGTACTATGTATAATTTATAGATGACTTCTCAAGGAATACAACGATATATTTCCTTAAGAAGAAATTTGAAGTCTTTGATAGGTTTAAAGAATTTAAGGCTCTGGTGGAAAACCAGACAAAGAAGAAGATAAAGGTGCTGAGGATAGATAACGATGGAGAGTTTTGTAGTAAGGAATTTGAAGAATTCTGTAAGAAGTGTGGTATAGCATGGCAAAAGGCTACTCCATATACACCTCAGCAAAATGGAGTTTCAGAAAGAATGAACAAGACGTTGATGGAAAGGGCAAGAAGCGCGCTTAGTGGTGCCAGGTTAGGACATGAATTCTGGGCGGAGGTGGTGGAGATTGCATGTTACCTGGTCAATAGGTCACCTTCATCAGCATTGGAGGATAAGACTCCACAAGAGGTATGGACTGGTAAGAAACCCTCTCTTTCACATCCGAGGGTATTTCGATGTGATGCATATGTACATGTTCCAAAGGAGAAAAGAAAAAAGTTGGATAGTAAATCTGAAAAGTGCATCTTTATTGGGTATAAGAATGTTTTAAAGGGTTATAAGCTTTGGAACCCAATAACAAGGAAGGTTGTGTACAACCGAGATGTGGTGTTCAGAGAGGTGAAAGATGTTATTAAACATGAAGTCCAGCCAAAGGAACTTGAGAAGATAGAGTTTGAGCTAAAGGAGGAAGAATTAGACTCGACAGGAGAGGAGGAAGCAGAAGATGAAGAGCCACAAACTCCAGGTGTGAGAAGATTAGTTCAAGAAAGAAGGCAGCTAGAAAGGTATAGTCCATCTTCTTTTTGCTCAAATTTTGCTTTATCTATTACTGATGATGATCCCATAACTATGAGGGAAGCAGTAGATTCAAAGGATGGAAAACTTTGGAAAGAGGCCATGGTTGATGAAATGGAATCTTTGCACAAAAATGAGGCTTGGGATCTGGTGGAGTTGCCGGCTGGAAGTAGACCCATTGGCAGCAAATGGGTGTTCAAGAAGAAGACAAATGCAGAAGGAAAGGTGGAGAAATACAAATCTTGGTTGGTAGCAAAAGGTTATTCCCAGGTGTTGGGAGTTGATTTTGGTGATATTTTTGCTCCTGTTGCCAAGGTAACTTCTATTAGATTACTGTTATCCATTGTTGTTGCTTTTGATTTTGAGGTAGAGCTGATGGATGTGAAGACAACATTTCTTCACGAGGATCTAGAAGAGGAGATCTACATGAAGCAACCTAAAGGTTTTGTGGTGAAGGGTAAGAAAGAACTGGTATGCAAGTTAAAGAAGTCTTTTTATGGGTTAAAAGAGTCACCAAGGACGTGGTATCAGAAATTTGATACATTTATACGGGGACTTGGCTTCACCAGAAGCAAAGAAGATCATTGTGTGTATTTTAAATTAATTGGTGACTGTGTTATTTATCTGGTCTTGTACGTGGAGGATATGTTGCTGGTTGGAAATGAAAAAGAAATTATCCAAGATTTGAAGACCCAATTGTTCTCCAAATTTGACATGAAAGATGTTGGTGCTGCAAACTATATTTTGGGCATGGAAGTTAAAAGAGACCGGGAAAAGAGGAAGCTCTGGTTAAACCAGAGGAAGTATGTCGAGACAATACTGCAGAGGTTTAATATGCAGGATAGTAAACCGGTGAAGGTTCATATTCTTGTAGGTGTAAAGTTATCTACTAAACAGTGTCCGAAGAAACAAGAAGAGGAAGAGGGCATGTCCCGTGTTGCATATGCAAGTGTAGTCGGTAGCCTGATGTACACAATGGTCTATACTAGAATAGACATTACACATGCAGTGGGAGTATTGAGCAGGTTTATGTCAAAACTAGGAAAGGAGCATCGGACAACAATGAAGTGGGTTTGCAGGTGTTTGCATGGCAATAGTGATTATGGTTTGTGCTACCAAGGAAGACCATGATTGGACAGAGTGTTGGATATTCGTGTCTTTGTTGATGCAGACTGGGCTGGAGATCTAGATCAGAGAAGATCTACAAGTGGGTATGTGTTTAACCTATTTGGAGGTGCATTCAGTTGGATGAGTAAGAGACAATCTGTAGTGGCACTATCAACTACAGAGGCAGAATACATGGCATCCACTCATGTAACAAGGAAGCAGTTTGGTTGCAGAGATTGTGTTCAAGTATGGGGTTAGTACAGGGAGCTATAAAGATAGAATATGATAGCCAAAGTATGATTTTATTGGCAAAGAACCTTACATATCATTCAAAGACAAAGCACATTGATGTTCAATATCACTTTGTGAGGGATATGATAGAAGACAAAAGGGTGTTGCTCGTAAAGGTGGACACTTTGAAGAATACTGCAGATGCATTAACAAAATCTATAAGCTCTGAGAATTTCTCTTGGTGTATAGAAACAATGGGTGTTGCAGGGCTGGATAAATGATTAAGCTCACTTGTGGCCCCCTGTGGAAAGAAAACAACAAGTGGTAGAAAGTTGGGCTGTGTTATATTCTTTCCATGACTAGCCCATGTAGTTAAACTGGGGGTTAGAGGGGGGGCAGAGCCCCCCCTTTGTTGCACTGGTTGCATAGCATGGGGATCACAGGGGGTTTGAGGGGTGCAAGTAACCCCATTCTATGGGGTTCAGGGCAGCGCCCTAGAAAATTTTGGTTTTGGACCCTATGTTAGGTTGGGCGGACCCACCTGTGGTTTTGTGCATGATTTTCGCACATGGTTTTGGATGCGATGCTTTTTGGTCCATAGTATTGAATGCTTCGGCATGTATAAACATGTATTGTAACATAGACATGAACAATAATGAAAAATCAAGCTAGTAGTCCCAGTTTTGGGATCCAGGGGAAAATCCCTGTGTATATGTGTTTTATGTGTTATGCTCTTGCATTGTTTATTTTCTGTGTTTTAGAATTCGTATGCAAGTAATTTCTGTATGGGGTTAAAACCTATAGTTCACATCTTTATACATCATGTGTCATCTTTGGGCATAGGGATTGTTGTTTTTCATTCAAAGGGAATTGTGTTTTGCTTTAAGGGAAAGCATGTGTGCATGAGCTGTCATCATCACATAGACATGTTTCACACTCACTTCACACACTCTTGTCACAAAGGTTGTTGCATCAAGTAGAGTATGTTTTATACATTCTAGATGGTCTACGTTGTATCACTATGTATTCGTGTGTGATCATAGTCAATTCTTATCAATGTTTTACATATGTTTCATTGATCTCACACTTAGCCAATTTCCCAAGCAACTTAGCCTCGTCTAACTTCTCGGAACTGTGCACTTTGCTTTTGCAACCCTCAAGATTTTTCCCTTTCCTGTTGGAAATGCGTAGTGCGTAGAGATCCCAACCTCCCTTGGCATCTAAAACTGCACACTGGTTTCCTTCAATGTCCTTCGCTTAGTCGGAACCCACTGTCATCAGAAATTGTGCAGTATTCTCCCTTAATTGCTTAGTCTACATTGCAACATGAAACTGCACAGATGTTTCCCCTCGGAACCCATCCCACACTAGTGCCTTGCATCCAAAAATGCATAGTATTGCTTCTTAGCTACCCAGGCTGCATTGCACTCAGAAACTATGCAGAGGTGTCCTCTTAGGACCCCATCCTGCAGCAATTTCTTGTGCATTAAAACTGCACAATGTTGTCCAAGTTGCCCTATCTGTCTTACATGTTAAAACTGCATAGATGGGCCTCCCATGGCCTCATCCTGGTAGCAGTCACTGTCCACTGAAAATGCGTTGATTTATCTCTCAGTGACTACATGAAAAGGTGACATGTTGAGACCACTCCCAAGGAGTTGAGGAGAAGGACCAAGAGACTAACTAATGGTAAAGGATCAAGACCACATGCAAACTTTGTAAGAAGCGTGATCGTCTCGAGGGTACGTATGGTAAGTAAATAACACCTTTCAAAGTACACCTCTTAGTTGGGTTTACAGGATTACTTTTCATTATCATATCATCCTGTCTTTAGTAACATGCATGTGTGAAAACAAAAAATTCATTTCATGCATTTCCTCTACATGTCTTGCTTCCTTTTTGCTTGTTTGACCAACTATCATCTTCGGCATGTTGATTTCTATCTCATGCTTGCAAACATGTTCTAGTGATGTTGAAGGTTTGTGTTTTTGTGTATGAGTTGTGTTCGCTATGTAAACATCTATCGCACTCACACACGAAGTGGTAAACAATGTCGTGAAAGTGTCATCACGGTCGTTCAATGATCCATCTCAAGTGTTGCACTTGTCGCTCTATAGACAGTCACACTGAGACATGTTGTCTTGTTGGTTTGAGGGGTCTTTTAGTTGAGTCATGTTGAGTGTGTGTTCGCAAGTTCATGTATATACAAGTTCACTCGCTCACACACATAGCCATTTTTCTGAAAACCTATCGACTGGACCACCCTCCATTAACCGTATCTTCATTGAGTTTCACTGCGCAGTCTCAACCCTCAGTGACTAGGCACTGTTTCCTAGAACTATGCAGATATTGAGCGTTATCTCTTGACAGTCTACACTATGTAATCCTGGAATCAACCTAGCTGAATGCCACTCAGAATAGCGCAGAAGTTGCCCAAGAAGCCATCTTAGTTTGCATTTCCCGGAAGCCTCCTGTTGGTCAACCGGAGAATTTAACTTAAGTAGTGACCCAGGGCTACACTCATCCCTAAAGCTACATAGAAGTTATCACCCTGCCTCCTTGCACTACCTGAATAAATTACATAGACATGAGGGATAGGCACCCGTTTCCTGTCACTGTGTTGTCCCAGGAAATTTCACAGTTTTGATAGGCAGTCCTCGTGCTGGCCGGTTTGTCACTCCTACTGAACATTGCGCAGTTTTCATGGATAGTCCACCTACTTCCCAGCACCCCACTCAGCCTAGAAACTACGCAGATATGTCTTTCTTGACTATGTCCCAGATCTGTGCAGTTCTAACCAGCAGGCTCCCGCAACCCGATCCCGACCTCCTCTGGAAATCTGCACAGTTTTCAGTACTAGTGTCTCCAGCTACCTGCACTGCCTTCCTCGGAAAAACTGTGCAATTATGCCTCCTAGCTGAGCCGGATCTCGCAGATGTCATTGTTGTCCTAAACTGCTCAACCAATCATCTCAGTGACCTCTGCGCAATTTTTCCTAACCGTCTCCTGGAACCTTGCATCCCATCTTGACATGTGCTTTGCATTGTTTCATAGCCTTGTTTTTTCTCCCAGTCACCTGCACACGAAAACAAAATACAATGCATCATGGTAGAATAGGGGATTTATGGATTTGATGTCATCCAGTCATAATTGATTGTAGAAACAAGTACATGGATGAGACTTGGCATGACGATGAATGGGGTGAACAAGGAGCGCATGCTAGAAGACTTGCTCACAGTTGGACAAACACACAAAGCATAGAAAGTAGCATGGACACATGTGCATGCATGAACCATCAAGCGAACACCAAGACCATTGAAGAATTTGTGCACTTTTCCATGAAAATGTGAAGCTATGGTACACCACGGGCACACTCATCACTCATAAGTATAGCATCTTGACACGAACAACACAACCAACATGTGCATACTAGCAGTGTTAGGTCGAGTCGTGTCATAAGTCGCCTCAACCACATCACTACTTTGGGTCATACTTGTGTAATCAATGTAATGTAATGTGGAAGTCCAGGAGACCCAAGGATGAAGTTAAAGAGTCATTTAAGTCGAACAGTCATGAGGGAAGTCGAAGAGTCACAAGGGCTAGTTTCACCCTTGGTTATATATACCCCTCATTTGTACATGAAAACAAATTTTTACCTTGGCTCCTCCCACATAGCCTTGAGATTCTGTAATATTTTCTTTGAGGAGCGAGTAGTGGCTCCAATGCTCCAATACTCCACTACTGGGGCTAGTGATGTATGATGTACCAATGTGCCTTGGAACTTTCGCTTAATTCAAAAGCCTATCACAAGCCAACATGTTTTCACACATGTATTGTATTCATTTGTACGACTATTCTTTGGATGCTTGTAATGTATGTTGCTTTAACCTCTACTAATAGTGTTGAACTACTTTGGTTGTGTTAGTGCATATGTTGTTGGAAATGTGTTGTATTAGTTGTTATCGTTGTCTCACCTGTGTGGACTACTCCACTGGACACTAGACAAACTCATTCTTGTAAACTTGTTATAATGACCATCGTACCCGTGTGGACTACTATGTTGGGTGTTGTACGTGCTATTTGTTCACCTTTGTGTATGTGACTACCGCATCTATGTGGACTATCCATTGAAAGTTTCACAGATCTTGTCATGTGGTGTGTCTCTACAAAGTTGGGACTACTCCCTTTTGACTTGAGCTTCACTCTCACCCTCCTCCTCTGCAGTGAAAGAACTTTGACACAAGTGACACTAAGCACTCACCAGGCACATGAACCTCTTTGTTTGAAGACTAAGTACACCACTCTCATGTGCTAACAAGCAAGAGCTAAGGCATATATTTAAGATAATGGCAACCGGGCCATCATACTAGATGGTACTCCTACACCAAATGGTGTGAGGTCTAGTTGGGACTTCATACCCGAGAGATCCCCTAAATGTTGGCAGATCCAACACTGTCAACACCTTGCCATTTTATGTGGATCAATTCTTCCTCACTTCAAGGAAATTATTTGCATCTACCAACAACAAATGAATAAATGTGAAATGTGGTTTAATGCATTATGATATGTTCTTAATCTATTGAGATATGCTAGATTATGCTTAAGCATTGTAATGGTATATCTCAACATCGCCTATTCTTGGAATCATTTCTCTTTGATCACTTAATTGTCTATTTCTCCAACATTGTATTACAGCTACTAGTTTAAATCACTAGCCTATTGCTTATGAGTCTTTTAGAGGTTTTCATTTAGATCACTCTTACTTAGTCATATCTCTTTAATGATTAACTCTAGGATTTGACATACAAACTATATATCAAAGATTAGATATACATATAAACATAATTTGTTCGAGGATAGAACTTACAATGATATTAAATAGAAATAATAAAGGAAAATGGGAACAAGATATAGAGACATTTCTAAACAATGAGGCACTCTAGTAGCTT
The DNA here is from genome assembly GCA_000404065.3 of Pinus taeda. NCBI lineage: Eukaryota > Viridiplantae > Streptophyta > Pinopsida > Pinales > Pinaceae > Pinus > Pinus taeda. The sequence goes on along the minus strand of APFE031491247.1, from coordinate 62,910 downwards.
ACAAAGACTACAATCCTAGATATGATGACCAATGGAAGTTTTTCATCATTGAGGAAATGAGTGAGGTAGTCGGGGCCATTACCACATAAATTTTGATCAAGAGTCACTTTCATACAAGTCGAATTTACTATCCTTTGTAGGTTTGGAGAAAGATAAAATTCTATTTGATAAGACTAATAAAATTCAAGTGATGCAAATTTAGGAAGAGTTAATTTATATTGATCCTCTTTCCTTTCAAAGAGTTAAATACTCCTTTACTTATGTTACGTAGGTTCACTTGAAGTTGGGTGAATATGGAAAGTACATTCCAGAGAAAGATGATCATATCATTGAATGATCCTCTTAAACCTGTAGACACCTTATGGAGATTATGTTTGACATTTCATGTTAGTTGATATTCCATAAAATAAGGTGGTAGGGACTATACCTTTGATTCTTTTTTGTTTTCTAATTTGGGTATACTGAAATTTTCTTAATGAAGAGAAATTATAGCTCAAGAAATATGCCCACTTACTAAAAAGAAGAGGTCAAAAAGACTATAAAGAGAACAATCATGTAGTCAAAATAAACTAATATGTTGCATCAACTAGAATGTAAATGAAAACCATAATGATTATACTTCAACCTCCAAAGGTAAAAAAAGGAAAACTACCACTATTGTAGAAAATTTGGATATACATAAGATTGCTTGAATTAGACTAAAGCGCTGGAAAGGAAGGTAAGGAACCTAAAAATAAACACGTCGACTAGAAGAGAAACCAATGCTAATAGTAGAAACTTACAAAAGGTAAGGTATATAAATGCATCATTTCTCTTAGTACAGGCCTCTCAATCCTTGAATACTCACACTTCACAAAGTGTGTGGATAGTCAAATCTAGTTTTACAAATAATATGGCTAAATATGCTTCTATTCTTTCTTCCTTATGTGAAGCTGCTAAAGAAATATGTGTATTACATGAGTATGCACTTAGTATTGCTAGTTTTGGAAATATTGTGTGTCAAAAGAATGTGATCAATAATGTGTATCATGTACGCTTCATTTTTTGTATCTCAACTTATCCAAACTACTATAAAGGTTGAATTCTAGCCAAATTAGTTTGTTATGAAGGATGTAAAGAATAATTGAGAATTTATTACTAAATGAATCATTGTTCCTAAGGATGAACTATACAAGGTACATGGCCTTCCTCAAAGAGATTCCAGATAGATTGCTTTTATTTCCTAGACTAGTGACCATAGAAAAATTTAGCATGAATGACTTGAACACCTAGACTTTTCAGTCATAAAACTCATGGTGAAACATAACATGGTTACTATATTACCTAAAATTAATCCACCTAATGGATTTTTTTTTAAGGATGTGTCCTTGGAAAGAAAGACCAAAATTCTTTTGAAACAAGGAAAGCATGGTGAGATAAGAATTAATGGAGCTCGTCTATAATGATAACTATGTCATGAATAAACCAATAGTAGCACATGAGAAGTATGCTTTATCCTTCAGTGATGAGTATTTGAGGTATATTTTGATATATTTATTGAAAATAAGAGTTGTCTTTGAAAATTTTAATAAATTTAAGGTGTTGGAATAAAGTCAATGTGGTCAACTTATAAAATGTTTGAGATCAAATAGCAGTGGAAAATATGTGGGTATACTATTTGAAGATTACTAGTTCTAACATGATACCTCATCAAAATGGATTTGTATAAAGAAAAAAATCAAATTTGGTGGAAATGGATGTACATTTGATTCAACGCAGATCTCTGTAAATTCACTTAATATGGGTAAAAGTTGTTTAATGTTCATATTATCTTATCAGCATTAGTCAAGCTAAAGTTATTTCTTATATGACCCCTATCAGGAAATGAAGTGGGTGAAAATAATTAGCAAAACACCTTAAAATATTTTTATGTATTATTTGGGCACACATTTCAGAAAATTGTATAGAGAAGTTGGATGTAAATAGCCATGCTTGCATTATGATGGAATATTTTGAAGGGTTGAAGGAACATTGTGCTACATGCTATAAAAATTGTCCTTGTACTACATCCAATTTGACGGTGGCCCTGAAAAAGAATGCTATGCATAGGGCACCTATAGTTTTAGTAGTTGTCGATCTGATGAGCATGTTAAAATCCATGGAAGGTCCTAGTATTTGCGGAATAGATGTTTATCCTACGACTGCATATATAGAATTAAGTTTAGTGTAGATTATTGCAATGATTCAGAATATTAGAATATTTTAAAACGAATATTACTCTGAATCTAAGGTCAGAAAGAGAAAAGAAATTAACAAAACCCTCGATCATATCTGTCGTCGAGTGCGTGATCCAATATTGACTTGATTGATGATGGGACCCACAGTTTGTTTTCCCGCAATTTTAGGTGAAAGATTATTCTGGTTTGGAAGACAGAAGGTAGCAGGGATGGAATTTTAGGGGTAAATAGTGAGGAATGGAATTTTACGAGAAAATTGTTCATGACAAAGGTGATTTTCTCTTCGGTATAAATTTTCCTCCTCTTCCAACCATAAAGGTAAGTCATTTTCTCGAGATGGTTGAGCAGGAGGGTACAAGACTAATTGCTTGGACATATGCCCATTTTTTATAGTCATGTTTCCAACCCTGCAACTATTGAAGGCATCAGAAGTGGATAACCATGGCCTCCCAAGGATGAGAGGGTAACAAGTAATATTGGCCTTAGGCTGGACAACTAGGAAGTTTACAGGGTACTCCCAAAAGTCAATGGAGACCATCACATCGTCCACAATCCCCTTAAGGGTCACTGTGGAACAGTCCACAAGTTGCAAGACTGTTGTGGTCTTTCTCAATGAACCCTGGAGGTTAAGCTTGAGCATGGTTTCTTTAGCCATCACATTAATGGAAGTCCCAAGATTAATCAAAGTGTGCGGGACAATGGTTTCATTGATGTGCACATCTACTATAGGGATTCCGAGTTCCAAATACTTCGGACAAATTACCTGTCCCAGCATTAAGTCGGAAAACTGTCCAATGACATTAATGGTAGGGGTGTCCCTTTTTTTCCTCCTTGGATGTTTGAAGCACTTCTCCTTAATCAACTTGTTGTAAATATGTACATCCTTTATGGCTTGGAGAAGTCGAATTTCAACACATAGATTTTTCAATTCTCCTAGAAGTTCATTCTCTTCTGGGGTAGGCTGGACTAGATGAGTTAATCACTCAGGAAAGGGTGGAGGATTTACTCTAGGCATGTTTTCCTCTCTTTCTTCCTCACTCTCCCTAGTTGGAGGTAGAGGTTGGTTTCCCAGGAGTAATCTCCCAGATCTCAGGTTGATTTCCTGAATCTCCACAACTTCAGCAGGATAGGATGTCTCTCCACTGTATACTTGTTGTCCTTGTCTATTGTTCAGGTTCAGATTTGGCTAGGAAGGAATCTAGGGTTTTTTAGGTGGAGCAAGGTGTAAAATTTGTGGATGAGTAGGTGGTGAAGGCAATAAAGCTGGAGCATTATTGTATGGGGGCCTCCACCCTTGGGGCGATGCATTCCACTTAGGATTAGGTGGAGAATATGGCTAAAATGACTAGTTGGTTAGCTGGGAATGGTACTAAGGTGAAAAGGAAAATGGAGGAGGTGTACACTAGGAATGATGGGTAGGGGGGCCCCAAGAGCGAATGGATGTGGTCTAGTTAGGGTTGTAATAGGCATGGGACGACCCTTGCATGCCCTACTCGTATGGCCGAGGCCCATGAGGTCTCCTTTGATTTATGTAGCAAAGTTGTTCAGTCACCCCTTCAATCCCCTGATACACAATTTTTAGTCCTAGTAGATAAGGCCAATTGTCTGTGGAGTGGTTTTCTTCAAAGACCAAGCATACTTCATCAGATTTAATGGACATTCATTCCTAGTACACCTCCTTGTGCATCTAGGGCAGAAAATGGCTAAGGATATCTGTGCCTCCTCCTGCTTTCTCTTGATGTGCATAGTGTCCATCTGTACGGCAAGGGTTTGTATCATCTCACTCTTGAAATCTTCCAGTATATTTCCAATTTCACCTTTGATGGGTCTTCTCTTTGTCACTTCTAAGCTGACGATAGACCACTAAGTTTTTTCAAACCATACTTTTATGGATTTAGAAGAATCTTGATTACCAATTAGGAAAAGAGAAATCTACACTAAGGGAAATCTCGTCTACTGTAGTGAAGAAAAAGATTGAAATCAAACGCTAAAACACACCATTTTTCTAACTAACTACTAAGAGGATTTGCTTGAAAAGAGAGCTAAGTTAACATGTATGCAATCCTACTATCCTAAACATGCAAATTGAAACATCAAGCATTCTACTATTGTGCATGTAAATGACCAAAATAACTTTATTTTTCTTTTTATCATTTTTTGTGTGAAAATGTGAAAGCTAACTTCTTCTGGTGATGTGGCAGGGGGATTAAGGATGATAGTCAAAGGCCAAAAGGCTTGGGAGACAAGTAGGGGTCCTCTTCTAGCTTCCTAGGGGAAATTTTCACAATTCGGCCTCAAAACGGGCCACTACAGATCAACCTACAGGATGTCCTAATGCGTTTTACAAGATGTCTTGAATTCCTATAGGATAACCTGTATTTCTACAGGATACAGCTGAGAGAAAAAGGAGGGATGTTGAAGGTGATGGAAGGATTAGGAAAGGTGGTTGGTGGATGGAATGAGGCTAGGGAGTGCCTAGGACCACTTCAAAACTCAAAACTAGAGTTGGGAGATGGTTGGAGTTGCTCAACAAGCTTAGAGAAGTATTCTTGTGAAATGATGAAATTGGTGAGGGTTTTAGTGAAAGAAAGAAATGATCATGGATGGATGAATTTGGGATGAGGTTGTTGATCATGAAATCTCTATGTACTGCTAAAAATCTTGCACTGCATCAAACATTGACATTTATCCATAAATCATGCAAACAAGAAAGATTTCAATTAACTAAGGAAAACGTAATTTCATGAGCTAGCTGCCTACTTCATGCATGAGGGGAAAACTTTTAGAATAAGATGAAACCTTGATGATATCTGAAGTAAGACTAAATATGGAAGAACTAGTAACTAAATCCTATTCTTGCAAACTAATCAAACGCTGGGCTAAGTACAGAAAACCCTAAATTCCATGAGAAACTAGAATTATGTCTTTTTGGGGTTGCATAGGGGTTATTTCCTCAAACCATGATCCCTAAAGGAAGGAGTGAGGCCAAATACACCTACTAATAGCTTTGTGATGTTTAGTTATGTCTTCTAAGCTACTATTGAAGTAAAGCACAAATGGAAGCAAACTAATCAAATCTACAACTACTTGCAATGAAATAATTCTAAAGACAATTCAACCATTAACCTATGAAATTGGAAAAGCATACAAATACAAGAAGAGGAGATTTTTTTGCTAGGGTTGCACCCTAACCCAAGAGCTTCAATCCTCTGAGTCAACTCAGTGCTAGATCAAGGAAATGCTCATTCTCATTATCAAATTAGAAAATTACATAACAATGTCTTCCACAAGTCTTGAACTCGAAAATGACTAGTACTTTTACATCATAAATTTGAATTCTAATGAGACTCTAGGCCTTATTATTTATACAACTGAAGTCTCCAACGAATTCCTTAAATCTAGGGAGCCTCAACTCCCAAACTTGAGATAAGCTAGCTCTTTGACTGTCACTTGCTCGGCTGCCTTTTGATCTGCATGACTTGGATGCTTGTACTCCAAGATAGTGTGATTGATGGAGGAATATTCGAATGAGTGAGGAGTAAATGAGGAGGATCTACCTCCTACAATCTCTCCTCCTTGTCTCATTCGATTTTCAACCCTTAATTAGCCAAAACTTCCATTATTTTCTCTCAAAAACTTGAAATCAATGCATATTAGTCCACTAGGCATAATATCTCACTTTGAATCATCTTGTTAAGAAAAATAAAATCAAAATATGTCATAAATTATGAGAAGAGTTGATTTTAATAAGCTAGGAGGTGGATTAAGGTCAATATAGTTACCCAATGATGAGGCTCATTAGCAGGTAACACGCTTCAATCCTTCCTCGAACTCGCTAAGAAACTTGATGCAGATGAACACACACTCGCAAGGGGCTTCCGAGGTTTGTTGAAAAATGGTAGCCATCGAAGAGGTAAGCATACGTGTTGTGTGGTTGTGACACGTCTTTCTGCCCATAGGCAAGACCTTCTCTCTCGTGTGCAAGATTGTAAAGTTTTTGTATTTTTTGTTGCACACTATATTTTTATCTATTTTAATAGCTTGTATCTTTGTGGTTGCGGGTCGAGTATGTCTACAATGGCTTCACTAGAAATTTCATTTCATGTAACCCCAACTATTTAGTGTAGGAGTAGGAGTAGTGTTTGCTTTCTTGCTTTTCTTTTATTTTTGGTTTGCATGTTTGTTTTCTTTCTGACTTGGTTTGGTTTTCTTTCTCTCTTGCTTTGTTTACTTGTTTTTCTTTCGCTTTACTTCTGATCTTTTTTTTTTCTCTTTATTTTCTTGCTTGTATCTGTAGGTTAGCCTCACATGAAACCATGTTTGGATCTCGAGAGAAGTCGGGAAAATCTAAGAGGACTTGTACAACTATCAACATCTGTTTATATGTTGTCCTCTCTCTTTAGGAAGAGTTTGTTGTCTTCATTTGATGATACCTCAATGGAAAATACATTCTATTTAGAGTGATTCTGGTGAAAACGCAATTCTTGCACTGTTAACTAGAACTTCCTACTCTAATCAGTTCTTTTGGGTTAACCCTTATCAGCTTAGTCAAGTAGAGTAAGGTGAGGGAGAAAACCTTAACAAGTATGTCAAAGGTATATATAACATAATCTTCTAAAGGAACAACATCTTCTACTCTCAATAAGTCGGGATCCCTCTTCCGCCCCTGAAATAAATAAGTTCCTATGCATAGTTCTTTGAAAAAATGAAAAATAAAATAAGGTAAAAGGATGAATGTCTTCCTACGTAGAGAGGTGATGCAAGTAACTTTGTCGGGGTACTGTCCAGGCCTACTCACAATGGAGCAACACTAGAGATGAAACTTAAACTTTGACAGTTATATTACTTCTGCATCAATATACCCCTCATCCCCAATTGAAATAACTAAGTTGATTTGGCTTGGAATGTGTGCTGACCGATCAAGAGAATGGTAGGGACTACACCTTTCACACAAGCTATTGTGGAAGCCATCACTATTAAAGAATCAAACAATACTTCTGGAAGGGTTAGACTCGCTTTTCATGAAACAAGGTCCATACAGAGATTTCGAGTTCTACCAGTGTGTCGCTAATGTTGTAGCAACTACAACAACCCTCCAAAATTTTGGCTTGCATGCAAATTTCAGAGCCTACCTTGGATCTTGCAATCGATTGTCCTCAGGCTTCCCCTCCTTCATCTTAAGAGTTGTTCATGTTCTCATATTTATGCAGCATGTGTTATCTTTGGGCATAGGGATTGTTGTTTTTCATGCAAAGGAAATGTTTTTTGCTTCAAGCGAAAGCATGTGCGCATGATTTGTCATCATCACATAGACATGTTTCACACTCACTTCATGCACTATTGTCATGAAGGTTGTTGCATCATGTAGAGTATGTTTTATACATTCTGAATGGTCTACGTTGTATCAATATGTGTTTGTGTGTGATCATAGGCGAGTCTTATCAATGTTTTACATATGTTTCACTGGTCTCACACTTAGCCAATTTCCCAAGAAGCTTATCCTCATCTAGCTTCCCGAATATGTGCACTTTTCTTCTGCAACCCTCAAGATTTTTCTCTTTACTATTGGAAATGCGTAGTGCGTAGAGACCCCAGCCTCCCTTGGAATCCAAAACTGCATAGTGGTTTCCTCTAGTGTCTTATACTTAGTCGGAACCCACTATGATCATAACATGTGCAATATTCTCCCTTAGTTGCTCAGTCTCCTTTACCACCTGAAACTGTGCAGATGTGTCCCCGCAAAACCCATCCCACACCAGTGCCTTACATCCAGAAAATGTGCAGTATTTGCTCAGCTACCCATGCTACACTGCACTCAAAAAATTTGCAGAGGTGTCCTCCTAGGACCCAGTCCTGCAATAGTATCATGTGCCTCAAAACTGCACAATTTTTTCCAAGTTGCCCTATCTATCTTGCATGCAAAAACTACGCAAATGGGCCTCCCATGCCCTTGTCCCGACAACAGTCACTGCCCACTGAAACTATGCTGATTTATCTCTCGGTGACTACAGGAAAAGGTGACATGTTGAGACCAATCCCAAGGAGTTTAGGAGAAGGAACAAGAGACTAATTGATGGTAAAGGATCAAGACCGCATGCAAACTCTGTCAGATGCATGATCATCGAGGGTAAGTATGGTAAGTAAAGAACACCTTTCAAAGTACACCTCTTAGTTGAGTTTATAAGATTGCTTGTCATTATCATATCATCATGTCTTCAGTAACATGCATGTGTGCAAACTCAAAAGTCATTTCATGCATTTCCTCTACATGTCTTGCTTCCTTTTCACTTGTTTGACTAACTATTATCTTTGACATCTTGATTTCTATGTCATGCTTCCGACCTTGTTCTGGTGATCTTGAAGGTTTGTCTTTGTGTGTATGAGTTCTGTTCGCCATGTAAACATCTATCGCACTCACACACAAAGTGGTAAACAATGTCGCGTAAGTGTCATCACGGTCGTTCAATGATCTATCTCAAGTGTCGCACTTGTCGCTCTTTAGACAGTCACACTGAGACATGTTGTCTTGTTGGTTTGAGGGGTCTTTTCGTCAACATGTTGAGTGTTTGTTCACATGTTCATGTATACACGAGTTCACTCACTCACAAACTTATCCATTTTCCCAAAAATCTATCGACCAGACCACCCTCCATCAGTCGAACCTTCATTGAGCTGCACTGCACAGTCTCAGCCCTCAGTGACTAAGAACTATTTCCGAGAACTGGGTAGAGCTTGAGATTTCTCTCCAAAAAGTCTGCACTACGTAATCCTGGAATCAACCTGGCTGACTATCACTGAGAACAACATAGAATTTGCCTAAGAATCCATCTCATTCTACGTTTCCTGCAAGCCTATCCATCATGCCTCCCGTTGGTCAACCAGAGAATTTTACTTAAGTAGTTACCCAGGGATGCACTCATCCTAAAAGTTGCACAGAAGTTATCATCCTGGCTACCTACACTACCTTAATAAATTGCACAGACATGAGGGATAGGCACCCGTTTCTTGTCATTGCACTATCCTAGGAAATTGCATAGTTTTGTCAAGCAGTCCCTGTGCTGGCCAGATTGCCACTCCTCCTGAAAATTGTGCAGTTTTCATGGACAGTCTATCTACTTCCCAGCACCCTTCTCAGCCAAGAAACTATGCATATATGTCCTTCTTGACTACCTCCCAGATCTGCACAGTTCTAACCAGTAGGCTCCCGCACCCTGATCCTGCCTCCTCTAGAAATATACCCAGTTTTCACTACAAATGTCTCTTGCTACCTGCACTTCCTTCCCAATAAAAGCTGCTCAATTATGCCTCCCCGCTGAGCCAGATCTTGCAGATGTCATTGTTGTCCCAAACTGCACAACCCAACCTCTTAATGAACTCTGCACATTTTTTCCCAATAGTCTGCCAGATCCTCGCATCCCGGTCTAACATGTTCTCTATGCCATATTAGAGCCTTGTTCTTTCTCTCGATCACCTGCACCTAGAAAAGAAAGACAATGCATCATGGTAGACTAGGGTATTTTTGGATTTGATGTCATCTCGTCGATTGTAGAAATAAGTACATGGATGAGACTTGGTGTGATGACGAATGCAGTGAACAATGAGTGAATGCTAGAACACGTTCTCACAATTGGATGAACACATGAAGCAGACAAAGTAGCAAGTGAAGGAGACACATGTGCATGCATGAAACATCAAGTGAACACCAAGACCATTCAAGACTCCACGCACTCTGCCATCCGGAGGTGAAGCTATGGTACACAAAAGACACACTCATCACTCAAAAGTACAACAAGTCAACATGAATAGCACAACTAGCATGTGAATACCAACAATGTTATGTCGAGTTGTGTCATGAGTCGCCTCGGCCACAATACTACTTTGGGTCATACTTGTGTAATCAACGTAATGTAAGATGGAAGTCCGAGAGACCCATGGATGAAGTTAAAGATTCATTTAAGTCGAAGAGTCATGTAAGTCTAACAGTCATGAGGGAAGTCGAAGAGTCACAATGGCCAATTTCACCCTTGGCTATATATACCCCTCATTTGTACATGCAAACAAATTTTCACCTTGGCTCCTCCCACATAGCTTTGAGAGTTTGTAATCTTTTCTTTGAGGAGCAAACAATGGCTCCAACGCTCCACTACTGGGTCTACTAATGTATGGTGTACAAATGTGTCTTGGAACTTTCACTTAATTCAGAAGCCTTTCACAGTTCAACACGTTTTCATACATGTGTTGTATTCATTTGTAAGACTATTCTTTGGATGCGTGTAATGCATGTTGCTTTAACTTGTACTAACATAGTTGAACTATTTCAGTTTTTTTAGTGCATATGTTGTTGGAAATGTGTTGTATCAATTGTTATCATTGTCTCGCCCGTGTGGACTACTACATTGGACACTAGACAGACTCATTCTTGTAAACTTTTTATAACGACCATCGTACCCATGTGGACTACTCTATTAGGTGTTGTACGTGTTATCTGTTCACCTTTGTGTATGTGATTGTCAAATTCATGTGTACTACTCCATTGGAAGCTGCACATATCCTGTCGCGTGGTGTGTCTCTACCTGAGTTGGGACTACTCCCTTTCGACTTGAGACTCACTTTCACCCTCCCCTCTCTAGTGAAAGAACTTTGACACAAGTGAGACTAAGCACTCACCAGGCACACAAATCTCTTTGTTTGAAGACTAAGTATACCACTCTCATGTGTTGACAAGCAAGAGCTAAGGGATATCTTTAAGATAATGGAAATTGGGCTATCATACCGGATGGTACTCCTACACGAAATGGTGTGCGGTCTAGTTGGGCCTTCATACCAGGGTGATCCCCTAAATGTTGGCAGATCCAACACATCAACTCCTTTCCATTTTATGTGGATCAAATCTTCCTCACTTAAAGGAAATTATTTACATCTATCAACAATAAATGAATACTTGTGAAATTTGGTCTAATTCATTATGATATGTTCTTAATGTATTGAGCTATTCTAGATTATGCTTAAGCCTTGTAATGGTATCTCTCAACACCACCTATTCTTGGAATCATTGTCTCTTTGATCACTTAATTGTTTATTTCTCCAACATTGTATTAGAGCTACTAGTTTAAATCACTAGCCTATTTCTTATGAGTCTTTTGGAGGTTTTCATTTATATCACTCTTATTTAGTCATATCTATTTAATGATTAACTATAGGATTTGACCTGCACACTATATATAAAGGATTAGATATACATATAAACATAATGTGTTCTAGGATAGAACCTACAATTATATTAAATAGAAATAACAAAGGAATATGGGAACAAGATATAGAGACATTTCTAAACAATGAGGCACTCTAGTAGCTTACACAAACTACAATCCTAGATATGAAGGATGACCAATGGAAGTTTTTCATCATTGAGGAGAAGGGTGAGGTAGTAGGGGCCATTACCACATAAATTTTGATCAAGATTCACTTTCATAGAAGTGGAATTGACTATCCTTTGTAGGTTTGGAGAAAGATAAAAATCTATTCGATAAGATTGACGAAATTCAAGTGATGCAAATTTAGGAAGAGTTAATTTATATTGATCCTCTTTCCTTTCAAAGAGTCAAATACTCCTTTACTTATGTTAAGTAGGTTCACTTGAAGTTGGGTGAATATGGAAAGTACATTCCAGAGAAAGATGATCATATCATTGAATGATCCTCTTAAACCTGCAAACACTCTATGAAGATTATGTTTGACATTTCATGTTAGTTGGGATTCCATAAAATAAGGTGGTAGGGACTATACCTTTGATTCCTTTTGGTTTTCTAATTAGGGTATACAAAAATTTTCTTAATCAAGAGAAATTATAGCTCAAGAAATATGCCCACTTACTGAAAAGAAGAGGTTAAAAATACTATAGAGAGACCAATCATGTATTCAAAATAAACTAATAAGTTGCATCAACTAGAATGTAAATAAGAACCATAATGATTATACTTCAACTACCAAAGGTAAAAAAGGGAAAACTACCACTATTGTAGAAAATTTGGATATACATAAGATTGCTTGAATTAGACTAAAGATCTGGAAAATAAGGTAAGGAACCTAAAAAGGAACACGTCGACTAGAAGAGAAACCAATGTTAATGGTACAAACTTACAAAAGGTAAGGTAGATAAATGCATCATTTCTCTTAGTACAATCCTCTCAATCCTTGAATACTCGCACTTCACAAAGTGTGTGGATAATCAAATCTAGTTGTACAAATAATATGGCTAAAGATGCTTCTATTCTTTCTTCCTTATGTGAAGCTACTAAAAAAATATGTGTATTACATGATTATGCACTTAGTATTGCTAGTTTTGGAAATATTGAGTGTTGAAAGAATGTCATCAATAATGTGTATCATGTACCTAGCTTCATTTTTTGTATCTCAACTTACCCAAACTGCTAAAAAGGTTGAATTCTAGCCAAATCATTTTGTTATGAAGGATATGAAGAATAATTGAGAAGTTATTACTAAATGAATCGTTGATCCTAAGGATAAACTATACAAGGTACATGGCGTTCCTCAAAGAGATTCTAGATCGATTGCACTTATTTCCTAAACTGGTGATTAGAAAAACATTTAGCGTGAATGACTTGAACACCTAAACTTCTAAATCATGAAACTCGTGGTGAAACATAACATGGTTATTATAATACCTAAAATTATTCCACCTAATGGATTTTTTTGATGCGTCCTTGGAAAGAAAGACCAAAACCCTTTTGAAACCAGGAGAGCATGGTGAGATAAGAATTCATGGAGCTTGTCCATATTGATAACTATTTCATGAATAAACCAATAGTAGCACATGAGAAGTATGCTTTATCCTTCAGTAATGAGTATTTGAGGTATATTTTGATATATTTATTGAAAATAAGAGTTGTCTTCGAAAATTTTAATGAATTTAGGGCGTTGGAATAAAGTCAATGTGGTCAACTTATAAAATGTTTTAGATCAAATAGTGGTGGAAAATATGTGGGTATACTATTTGTAGATTACTAGTTCTAGCATGATACCTCATCAAAATGGATCTTTTGTCGAGTGCATGATCCAATACTGACTTGATTGATGATAGGACCCACAAGTTTTTTGCCCGCAATTTCAGGTGAAAGATTTTTCTTGTTTGGAAGACGGAATTTGAGGGGTAAATGGTCAGGGATGGAATTTGACGAGCAAATTGTTCATGACTATAAATTTACAAAATTTACAAAAAAAAAATATTCACATTGTAAAAATAAGTAGAAAGATGTAAAAACCATCAAATTTAAAAAATAAGTCTATTTTGAAATTCCACTCTAGAAGGTACCCAGATCAAATGTGCATTACCTGTAACTTTCCAATGTTGAAACACCGAATAAATAAAAAATAAAAAAATAAAAATCATAAAACTAATAATTATATTTTTCCATGGGATGTAGAATACACGACGATGGGGTGTTCTGTTAAGGTACTCCATGGTTAAAATGTCACTGGTTTGAAACTCCGTGTGTAAAAAAGATAGCCATGCTAAACATTGGTGAGGCCTGGGTTGGGTGTGATCCCTGAGTGACTTTGACATCTTTGATGTCCTTGGGTCTCGGCTACTCAACTCATAGGTTAGGCGTGGCTAAGGATACAAATGAGCTAAGGATGGGTATTGGCTACCTAGCTATGAAAAGGTAGACCATGAAGAATAAGTACCCCCTTCCACTAATAGAAGATTGCTTCAAGAAGTTTTCTAATGGAAAAGTGTCATAAAGATGGATTTGAAACAATGTTACTATCAAGTCTAGATAGTAGAGGGTGATGAAGCAAAGATAACCATGGTAATGAGGTATGGAATTTATGAATTCTTAATTATGCCTTCTGGTTTGTGTAATGCTCTTGCTACATTTTCATCCTAGATGAATGAAGTTCTACATTTGTACTTAGATAAGTTTTTTGTAGTATAATTCGATGATATCATAGTGTTCAATGATAATTTGGAAGAGAATAAGAGGAACTTGGGAAAAAAATTGAGGCACAAAGGGAAAATTAGTTGTACTTAAAGAATGTTAAGTATATATTCACACAAAAGGAGATACCAATTTAGGCTCATTGGGTTGGTCAAGGATGTATTTGCATGCACCCTAAGAAGATAAAGGTGATAGTAAATTGGGAGGAGCCTCGTAAGGCATATGATGTGAGAGCCTTCACTTGGATGACCAATTACTACCAAAAATTTGTGGGGGGATGTTCAAAGATAGGATCCTTATTGATAGACTTACTAAAGAAGGATAGACTGCGGAAGCGGACAGAGAAGGGTAGAATTTCACTTGAGGAACTCAAATGTAAGATTGTGATAACTCTTGTATTGAAACTATCAGATTATGAGAGATAATTTGAGGTGCAAACAGATGCATCTAATTTTTCCATAGGGGTTTTAATGCAAGATGATCACCCTATAGAATTCAAGAGTAGGAAGTTGTAGTATTGGGGGAGGAGGTATCTTATCCATGTGAAAGAGATGGCAACAATAGTACACTATCTTCAGGTGTGGAGACACTATATTTTAGGGAAGTTATTTATGGTCAAGACAAATAACATCACATTAAGTTACTTTGCTAGCCAACCAAAGTTGTAACTGAAGAAAGCTTGATGGCAAGATATTTTGGCTAAGTTTTACATGATGATTGAGTATAGGCCAGGGAAACTCAATGTAGTTGCAGATGCATTGGGAAGGAAGGAAGAGTTGGCAGCGATTGAGGAAGATGAAGAGAACCTGCCTACTCTAGAGAAAGTCATATTGAGTTTGTTGAAGAGATACAAAGAAGAATTTGTGATGGATTGTAGAATGATACTACAATGAAGAACATAATGAAGTAGGTGGACTCATGAGGTAACTCTTGAAAGAGTATCGTAACTCGCCTTGGGTTTTCCATCCAAGATAGTAGGGAACACTAGCATTGTTGGAGATAGGTTACTTTTGGGGAAGCATGAGGCAATATGAGGAGTATGTGCAAAATTTCATTATATGCTAGCACAATAAGTCTGAACTAGAGGACATCCAAGATTATTGCATCCTTTACCAATTCCAGACCATGGGCAAGTGTCTTAATGGAATTCATCTCATAGTTGTCAATGGTGAAAAGGTATAATGAGGTGTTGGTAATTTTCAACCGATTCTCTAAGGATGCCATCTTCTTACCTAAAAAGGTAGCATGCAATGAAGAGGAAGTAGCAAAGAATTTCTTCTGAAATGTGGTGAAATATTGGGGTCTTTCATTGAGCGTTGTGTCATATAGAGATATGAGATTCACGAGGAAGTTTTGGACCTCATTATTCAAACTTGTGGGGCCGCAGTTGCTACATAGTTATAGATTTCATCTACAAACAGATGGAAAATAAGAGCATATCAACTCCCTACTATCATTAGAGGAAATTCTAGCTTAAAAGTGAGCTCCTAAGCAAAAATAATAAAATAATAGTTTAGATAATAAAATAAGAGTTATGAATTTTGGAGGGTAAATAAGAAAACTACTTATTTTATTTTATTTTTAGCTTGTCTCCTTATAGATTTACTCAAATTTCAAGTGTAGACATGTTCGATGCAAAATTAAATTCCACATCCAACGAGTACCCATTATGCACACTGTTGAGAACACCCGCATTGATAAAAAATTAAGATACATTAAAAAAGTGTGTTGAACACACATTTTTTATGTGTCTTTTTTTTTTTTTTATCAATGTGGGTCTTCTCAAAAGTATGTATAATGGGTATTTGTTGGATGTGAAATTTAATTCTGCATCCAATGACTATCTACACTTGAAATTTGAGTAAAAATTTAAGGAGATAAGTCAAAAATACAATTTAAAAAAATAGTTTTCTTCTTTTGTCTCCAAAATATTTACATGTACCTTTTTTTAAATTTAAAGGATTTTGATTGGTTTACATATTATGACATGGAAATTACATGAAATTTTCATGGGCACTTTTAGGCTAAAATTTCCTCTAATGAAGATTACCTCAGGAATTATGTGAGGGCCAATCAGGAGAATTGGTGAAGCTTATTGGATGCGACTCAATTCAGTTACAATTTGCAAAAGAGTGCGTCTATGGGATAAAATCCATTTGAGTTGGTTAATGGTAAGATTCATATTAAACCATATATGGTCATGCGGGGATACGAGGCAAGGAGTCCCTTAGGTCTAAAGTTCATGAACCATTGATAGGAGATGTTGGAGATAACTTGAGTGCACTTAATAGATGTAGTAGAGAGGATGAAGAAGTTTTCAGACACAAATAATAGGGATGAAGAGTTCAGTGTGGGAGATATGGTATTTTTCAGGATGACCAAGGAGTAGTTACCACCGCCAGTTGGGATGTCTAGATCACATGTGAGGAGGATTGAGGGTTCATTCTGAGTTGTGGAGAACATTAATGGTGTTGACTGTAAGCTAGAGTTTCCTTTCCATTTGAGATATTATCATCCAAGTATTCCATATTAGTCAATTGAAGAAAGGAAAGGTGGATATAGAGGATCTAAGTAGAGAAAAACCACCATGAACCCTAGCATTAATTATTGATCATCTGAAGTTATAGCTTGAGGAGATCATAGGCTATCAGAATTTGGGCTTTGGAAATAATAGGAAGAGAGAACTCTTCATTAAATAGAATGATGCTCCATAAGAGAATGGATGGGAGACCTATGAGTCCTTGTGGAGATGGGAGAAGGAGTTGAGGGGTATTGAGAGGAGGCATTGGCTAGAAATCCTAGGGTTGTGATGGATGGCAACAAATCAGGGTGGGAAAGGATGTCAATCCCTAGGGTACCAAGGTGTACCCTTGTCTCATCCATGCACCAAATGTGTGCCTAGAAGCTTTGGTGAGATGAGGTGCCATGGGAAACACCATCGTCGTAAGCAATGTGATGAGGATATCACACAATTTGCAATGTTGTGGGAGGAAATCGTCTAAAAACCAAGGAGAAAGACTCAACATGTTGGATTGGTGGACAATACGTCAATAGATGAGTGAGTGATGGATCAAGTGACCAAGTGTGTAGCTGCTTGATCCTACTCTTCCTTGATTTATATTTTCTTTCCTTTGCCTTATTGGTCCTTCCTTTTCATTCCTTGATCCAATGCTATAGTGCTCCAAGAAAAACTCCAAGTGTCCAATAGTGCGAGAGAGAGGGAATAGAGAGAGAGTTCCAAAACTGAACTGATAAAATGTTACAAACTGATCCTTGGAAGCTTTTTTATTAATGAGGCCTCCATTTTCTTCAATTTTCTATTTTCCTTTATTTTCCTCCTCACATGCAACCTATGACCTTTCACCTTCCTTTTCTCCTAATTTCCATTATTTTTATAAATAAAATGTCAATTAATACCACTTTTCCTTTCCAAAGCCTTTGTCATTTCCTTTGTCAGTTTCCTTAGCCATAATAAACAAAATCAACACCCACACTGGGATGTTTTTTCCAACACTCAGTTTGGAATACGTGTCCCATGACCTTGGTTATTATTTTTCCTTTATTAAATTTATTTACATGGAATTTTGACTAGGGTTGTTACAGTTGTTCAGGGATTTATTTTCATGCCCCTTGAGATGATAGAGGTGATAGTAGATTGGGAGGAGCCTCATAATTCATATGATGTGAGTGCCTTCACTTGGATGACCAATTACTACCAAAAATTTGTGGGGGATATTCAAAGATAGGCTACTTATTGATACACTTACTAAAGAAGGATATACCATGGAAGTGGACAAAGAAGGGTATAATTTCACATAAGGAACTCAATGTAAGATTGTGATAGCTATCGTATTGAAATTGTCAGATTATGAGAGATCATTTAAGGTGCAGACATATGCATATGATTTTTCCATCGGAGTTTTCATGCAAGATGATCACCCTGTAGAATTCAAGAGTATGAAGTTGTAGTATTAGGGGAGGATGCATCTTATCCATGCGAAAGAGATGGAAAAAATAGTACACTATCTCCAGGTGTGGAGACACTATATTTTGGGGAAGTTATTTGTGGTCAAGATAGATAACATCACATTGAGCTACTTTGCTAGCCAACCAAAGTTGTCACTAAAGAAAGCTTGATGGCAAGACATTTTGGATAAGTTTTACATAATGATTGAGTATAGGCCAAGGAAACTCCATGTAGTTGTCGATGACTTAAGAAGGAAGGAAGAGTTGGCAACAATTGAGGAAGATGAAGAGAACCTACCTAATCTAGAGAGAGTCAGATGTAGTTTGTTTAAGAGATAAAAATAAGAATTAGTGATCGATTGTAGAATGATACTACAATGAAGAACATAATGAAGTAGGTGGACTCATGAGGGAACTCTTGAAATAGTGTTATAACTCGCCTTGGGTTGTCCACCCAAGATAGCAGAGAAAACTAGCATTGTTGGAGAGAGGTTAGTTTTTGGGAAGCATGAGGTGAGATGTGGAGGAGTATGTGGAAACTTGCATTATATGCTAGCACAATAGGTCTTTATTATGTTTCTAATTTTCAATCTTCTTACATTGAAAAGCATATTGTCAATATCTAAATCTGTTTCTAATAGTATGAATGAATCTATTTGTCTGAATGCATACTCTAAACCTAAAAAGAAGGAAATACGATGGCCTGGGAAGTGCACTCGCTCCAAGGCAATACAGGGCAAGAAATAAAATTAGATGCAGAGGAATCCACAAACAAATAAATCTGATATATCTTATCGTTGCTTGATTCATTTGTATTACATTCAATTCCATAAAAAAATTAGTATTTAAAATAAAACTATACTAGCATATAATTTGATTCGAAACCGTAAAAAAAAAAGAGAAGAAATATAGCAGTTCAATTGTTAAAGTGAATGAATAAATAATTTACCTATCAAATCAATGAATCAATAAATGATTGATAATTGAACATAATTAGAGTGTAGATCTCCAAATAGTCTGGCAAATTTAAATGGAATGTGAATTTTAGAATAGTCCGGGAAATTTTGATATGATTGATAATTGAACATAATTAAAGTGCAGATTCTAGAAAATTTAAATGGAATGTGAATTTTAGAATACTCTAGCAAATTTTGATATAGTTAATAGTTAAATTTATTATTGTGTGTTAAATTTTGGTCATATTCCAAAATCTCAAGATAAGGATGACCATTAGTTGATGTAAGGTGTTGACAACGTGCATGCCCTTAATTTTAAAGGAAAGATTTCATTGGTATGGTAGAAGGGTGTTTGCCACTTTTAATGGATGTGAAGGTGGAGGAATTGTCAGGTTTATTAAAAGTTGTTGGAATCTCGTAAAAAAAATTCCAAAATTTCTATAATTTTTAAAACAAAAAACAGTCTGGTTAAACCACTGCTTTGCCTTCCAATGTGCATTTTGTGTAATTTTTCAATGTTAAAACGCAAAATTTCTGCAATCAAATCAAATCAATCGTAAATGGGCAGAAAGTCTTAACAAATTCATCTATTTCCATATTCGTGGTGGATATTTTTGGTTATTAGTTGTGATTTTATTAAGGTGTCTTTTAGAGTTTAGTGTCAGGAATATATTTAAATGGTGTTTAAATAAATGTATTTATTAATAAAAATTTATGTTGATAAGATAGTGGTAAATTTTAATGTTTTTTTATATAAATTTATATTTTAAAAGATAATAAATATTTTTTTAATTTATTTTTAATAAAATATGTGATTAAATTTATTAAGTTATTTGTATTTTATAATAAGGTTTCTAAATTAATTTGTAATTATAAAGATTTTTAGTGTGTTTTAGTTATAATAGGTATTGTAAGAAAGAGTTTAATTTACAACTTAAAAATTCCTGTTATAGTGGGAGTGGAATCTCTATCCATAAATATTGTTGAAATGTTTTTAAAAATGTACATATATTATTTCATATATTATCATTTTTTATATTAATAATAAAATAATAAGATAATAATAATAATGGTAGAAAACTTTCTGTAAA